>ML677341.1:60512616-60709506 GCA_007922305.1 Dermatemys mawii
GTGGTAACAAAATCTTCCTTGATTCAACAAGTGGTGGATGCTGAACACTTTTCCTCCCAGGCTCCAATGACTGTCGGAGTGGCCAATCTTTCTTGATGTAGTGGGAATCTCTTGCACGACTATCCCATTTGCAGAGAAAACAGCAGTACTTTGTGTATCCAGTCTGCAGACCAAGCAAGAGAGTAACAACCTTCAAATCGCCACAAAGCTGCCACTGATGTTGGTCATAGTTTATGCACCTCAAAAGTTGTTTCATGTTGTCATAGGTTTCCTTCATATGGACTGCATGACCAACTGGAATTGATGGCAAAACATTGCCATTATGCAGCAAAACAGCTTTAAGACTCGTCTTCGATGATTCAGTGAAGAGTCTCCACTCATCTGGATCGTGAACGATGTTGAGGGCTGCCATCACACCATCGATGTTGTTGCAGGCTACAAGATCACCTTCCATGAAGAAGAAAGGGACAAGATCCTTTTGACAGTCACGGAACATGGAAACCCTAACATCACCTGCCAGGAGATTCCACTGCTGTAGTCTGGAGCCCAACAGCTCTGCCTTACTTTTGGGTAGTTCCAAATCCCTGACAAGGTCATTCAGTTCAGCTTGTGTTATGAGGTGTGGTTCAGAGGAGGAGGATGGGAGAAAATGTGGGTCCTGTGACATTGATGGTTCAGGACCAGAAGTTTCATTCTCTTCTTCTTCCTCGTCTGACTCAAGTGAGAATGATTCTGGTGCATCAGGAACCGGCAGTCCTTCTCTGTGGGGTATTGGGCGTATAGCTGATGGAATGTTTGGATAATGCACAGTCCACTTTTTCTTCTTTGACACACCTTTCCCAACTGGAGGCACCATGCAGAAGTAACAATTGCTAGTATGATCTGTTGGCTCTCTCCAAATCACTGGCACTGCAAAAGGCATAGATTTCCTTTTCCTGTTCAACCACTGGCGAAGATTTGTTGCACAAGTGTTGCAGCGTATGTGTGGGGCCCACCTCTTGTCCTGATCTCCAATTTTGCAGCCAAAATAAAGGTGATAGGCTTGCTTAACTGTAGTGGTTATACTGCGCTTTTGTGATGCAAAAGTCACTTCACCACAAACGTAGCAGAAGTTATCTGCACTGTTCACACAAGTACGAGGCATCTCTGCTCACTTTGGCTAAACAGAAATGTGTCTCTTTGCAAAATCAAACACTGACAAATAAGAAAGCACGACACTGTATGATTTCTAGAGCTGATATAGGGCAATTTGTTCAGAGAGCGATGTAAGCTTCGTTATGATTGCATCATCCATGACTTCTAGGAATCACATGATGCAATTCATATCATGTATGACGCAATACCAGCTTCAGATTGCATCATTCATTGTTTTGCCTAAAAAGCAAGTACTGTCCGAACCCAGTCATAGATTTGTTCACAGATTCAGTCAAAGATGTATTTTAGTCATTTCTAGTTTAAATTGAGATCCCTTCCCTTTATAACTCACTTATCCTCCGCCATTCCCATGTCAAGGGTCGTATATACTGACCCAATTGCATATCTTGAAAACTAGAGCCAGTCAACAATTTTAAGCATCATTTTCATTCTCAGTGACCCAGAATTAGTAAAGTTTGACTATATTTATTTCAGAAGCATTTTGGCTGTAGAGCAGTGTTATTTTTAGCTTTTAAATTTACCATTGGGAGGACATATATTGGGAAAATATTGATAATAAATTCATCTTCATGAGATGGGATGGCCTGGCCTTATGACTCTCAGCAATGAAGAGATAATGCCTAGAAAAGTCAGATACATTAGACCCTTGATCAAGCATCTACACAATACACTGCAAAATGAACAACAGCTGTTTCACGAAGATTAAAAGGTAGAGAACTCTTTGTGTACCTTATGGTTGATATCTTTATTCTGCTCCCCGTGGATGTATAAGTACAACACCTTAGCTGACATAAATGCAATTGTCATCAGATCTGCCACTGAAGAATAACTCTGTGATGTATGTTAATTGACTGATTAGGGACTGGACTATATGAAAGTGTCTTTATTTTCCCCTAAGGTAAACTAAGTGAGTGTTTTGTAGGTGATAATAAATGTTTGAAAAGAAGATCAAACATATATATGTAGCCCGTACAAGAGATAAGATGGCCACACTTGTTTTATAGAGAATAAACTTTTGGGTTTAGGTGTGCTAAAGGGAAAAGTGTGATTGACAGGACTATTAAAACCAAACTCCTATGTCTAAATGACGAGTAGACTTTTCACATCAATACATTCAAGACAGTGAAGGAGATTTAATTTCCTATCATGCTGACTCTGCAAAATTCTAATTCTGTCTTGTATATAAAATGTCAGCTCTCATTAATGTCTGATGTTATTCCCTAATTTGCACTTTCACTCCTATATTCTCAGGCAAGAGACTGTATTTGATTAATTAAAGAAGGTAGCGAATATTTAAGAAATCGCAATCTATACAAACACTTTTTTCCTGAAAGTTTTAAAGAAGATTTTAATTTTTTCTGTAAAACGTAATAACGAAGGAAAGCATTAGGACTGAACTGATGTTGGGTCATATACTAGAGTTGAGCTGGAGGCTGATATTCACGTATGTCTTATAATATTGGTCCTAAATTCAGATATAAACACGTTTATTCAACAATGCAATTGCATTCATGATCCAGCTACCAACACCCATACAGCCCTTCAGCCATTCCAGTGTAGCTAAAAATCTAGAGGAAGTCTTTACAAAATGAACATGACAACAGCTTCCGTCATCGCTCTATTTGTTGACTGCTCAAATGAAAGTTGACTGAGACAATCAAAGGGAGACTGATCTAGGCAGCAGGCAACTTGCAGTCTGCACTCAAATTTGTTCATATTCAAGACAAAATGCAAAGCAGACCTGATGTTTGTTTCCATGAATATTCCAATGGGAGAACACAATTAAAGCAATTCCCACTTGAACCATTTACAATGCATTAAAATTAATTATTAACAGACTTGGACCTTTTGTTTGTATTTTACAATTGCACAACACAAAACCCTATTGAAAAAAAGCACAAATGCACTAACCTTTGGCTGCTAAGTTAGGGAGCCATTTGTTCTGTGTATTCAAATATTGATCCCTACTACTGTAATCATGTAGCAAAGTTTTGCTTCCATTGAAACAATTATCACCAAATCTCACTAATTTAACAGAATGCCTTTCATATATAAAGATGCAGCTTGCTGTCCTTCTTTTGACAAAGGATTTTGAGTGAAAGAAGCTATTGCAAATACATCTACCTTATGCAGATAATAAAACGGAACACCTATTAATATTTAGACTCCAGCTCCCATAAGCAATTTGGTGGTTTAGTATGGGTTGTCAGAGTGAAGAGTCAGAAAGGCAAGGAAGTCCCAGGGGAAATAAGAAAAGACAGGATTAAAATAGTAGAGCAGTGAAATCTTGAAAATACCCACTCTTGCAATTTACATCTCTCCTTCTTAATAAAGTTCTTCAAACTCATGAGCTCCTCCTGCTCATCCTCTATGATAACTTTTAAGTCAGCAGGTACCTCACAGATTTCTTTTAGACTGATCAGCAAAGGCAAAGACAATATATTTTCGGAGGACCTTTTCAGTCCAATTTTATTTTCTAACTCTTCACAGTTTCAGTCAGATTCCACTGCTGCCACAGTGAAAACATCTTTAGTTGTTTTTCCTGTTTAGCTGCCCTCTACAACACACATGCTCTCCTCAATTTCTCCCCAGCTGCTGTATCTGAGGCTCTTCTCAGGCCACGTATACACCAGGAAGCTTTTCTTTGCTCACTGAACTACCACAGAACATCACAGCCTTATGTTTTCTCCCGTATAGATGAATCGCATATGAATGAAATTAACAGGTAAATGGAGGATGAGGCCTCACTATTCTCTTATTTGAAGCAGAGTCTAAGAGATGCTTTTGTGTCAGAGGTAAAACCTCTGGTGTACAATTCATTGCAGTTTTTAAAAAAGACATTTGTTTCTCAACTGCAAATATGTGCAGTTCTGCTGAAGAGATGGAGCTTAATTCAGAAGTGATGCAGAAGGTTCTTTAAGTCTACCTAAAACTTCCTTCCACAAACTTATGCTTCCCTACACCTATTTGCATCTGCTGTACCTGTGAGTAAGCAAATCCAAAGTAATGATCTTACATGACAGAGAGTCAGGAGAAAGTGTAAATTAAAGCACAACTTTAGCTTACACTTTCTTTCAACTCCTTGGCATAGAAGTTACACTAATTTACATTGTGAAAAGTGGTATATGCAGGCCAAATGAATGCAATACATTTGATTTTCCAGAACCTTATATATCACTTCTTAAATTGGCCTACAGATCTTAGTAAACCAGAAGAGAGCCCAGAATGTCCCCAGTAACCAATAAATAAAACCAAAGTATAACATCAGGGTAAAATATTAAGGTGGCCATTGGTGTTATGATGTGAATGATCAGGATAGTAACTTGATGGGAAAGATAATACTGTAATAGCCTCAGACACAAGTGAGACAGCAGCTCTGTAAAGATGACATGAAGCTAAGGTCAGCCTTTATTCCTGGACCCTAGGGGCAAGAACATATTAAATTATCATTATGAGAAGTGGCTTGTTTGGGGAAATGGTATTTACAGAACTCAGTTTTACTCAGTTCTGAATACCAAAACCTGAAGTGCAATGAGGTGTTATTGGCTGGCTTCTCCAAAACTGGATGACACTCTGAGGTGTCAGACCTCCCTATCGTGCCAAGCCCAAAGTGCAGTACCAGTGTACTGTCCAAGTTTGCATGGGTAGGCTTCAAAGGGGAAACACTAATTACAACTTGGATTGCTTTAGAGCAAATTGGTTTGCATAGCTTCTTGGTACCCTCTAAAAGAAACCCACTGAGAAATCAGAGTTACCAATTGCATTTGCAAGAGCATTCTATGTACTCATAGTGACCAGTTTGAGCATGTGTGCACATATTGTGGAGGGATATTTACACTGGAAAATTTGTCCCTATTATTGAATCACATTAGAGAAACTCAGATATCACAATAATGGGTGTTTACCTAGATAAACAGTTAAAGATGTAAGACAGTTTCTGTTATAAACCCTCTTTTTCTGAAAGCAATTCCATTCTAGATGATATTTCTCATGCAAAGTTTTTGCCTAGAAAGATATTTTTAAAATAAATATTCTGAGATTAATTGGACAATCTGCTTTTGAGTTATGATCCTGAAATTCTAGTTTCACTTTCTGAAAGTTCTCTTTTTGTTCAACTGAAAATTAACAAGTGATGACATAACAATTGGAAATGTGGTTTATATGCCCTAATCCTCAATAAGAATTGAAACGCCAGAATATTCTAACCATTTCAGAATCATGAAGTTCCATTTATTAGAGATGATTTCCATGAGTGACATAGTAAACTATGCAAGTGCCACTCCTGCTATTTCACTGTAAATTTTCCTATTTTAAAAAAGTTAATAGACCCTTTTCTTTAGAAGTGAGCTCTCCAGAATATAAACAAATCTCTTCATTTGTGAAGTTTGCACTGGATTTGAGCAAGTTCTACCAAAAAGTGTTGGCTAAATATGTAAATAAAACCTACTGATAGTCTTAGTTGATGTGTACAGCCCCTTTTATCTGCCTGTTCATCAGTAAGCCTCTTCCTTCTCCCAGAAGCAGATACGTTTGAACAGGATCCTGTGAGAGGCAGCAGGGAAGAGTTGCTACTGTGCTTCCATCTCCTTTATCCCCCTATGTGAAGGAAACAAGTGGCTGTGCACCTAAGAGTTTTATATACACAAAGAATATGTACATGCATGCAAAATTATTGTTACCTTGAAACTATTAAAGCTCATATGCATTTGCTTATTGACATTAACATTTTGAATGTATGCATATGTTTGATTCTTCAAAGAATATGAGCCAGTGTGCTGAGTACCTCAGCAGTCCTTTGGGCTTTATAATCCTAAAAGGCAGATTGTACATATGCCAACACTGGAGCTACAATGGAAAAGGAGAGCGTAAGAAGGCCAATGTTCCCTCACAACCTCCATCACAGAGGCCAGCAGCAACCTTGGTCCTTTCATTCACCAATGCACCAGAATTACATGGGTCTAGTAAAACTTTCAGAACTCTTTCCAGTTAGATAGTACTAGTGGTATTTAGCATATTTTCTGTGCTATCAAGAAAGAAGAATGTTCTTATGGATAAAGTTAGGACTGAGACTCAAGAGTTAGGGGTTTAGTTCTCTGCTCTTCCACAGACATCCTGTATGATCTTGGGGAAATTAATCTCTTTGACCTTCATTTGTGCATCTGAGTAACAGAGAAAATATTTTCTTTCTTCACACCCTCTGTCTTGTCTGTCTAGTCTATTTTGAGTGATCCAGAACCAATGGGAGTCTTTTCACTTACATTTTAGACAATTTGAGGTAGGGACTGTCTCTCATTATGTGCTTATATATCACCTAGCACAATATGGCCCCAATTGTGGTAGGAGTCTCTAGATACCTTTGTAATACAAATAATGAAATAATAATAATAATAAAGGTATTGTTTTGTGGTTGCCATAGTTTCACTAAAGCAGGTTTTCTGGAAATAAGCATTCAGATAAATTATGTTTGCACATTTGCCAATTTATATTCACAAAAGGAGCCACAATTGAATACACCAAAGTATCCATCCAGAGCTGAATAGACATTTCAATAAGTGCGAACACAAGCCTTCCTGCCTGATCATTTCTGAAATGCACTCTTCACAGTCTAAAATCAAATAAAGTAACATTATTCTGGAATTGTTTTTTAAACCTGCAGTGTCAAATTTAAATGTTAAGAAATAATGTGAATTGCCCGTAAATTTAATAAATGTAGTACAAATATTCATTCTACAGTTTACAGTACTGTGCTCTACTTTTGACAACTCCAAGGTTTCATTTCAAACAAACTGTCATGAGATATGCAATTTGATACTTGTTGCTTAAGTTTATGGAGCTAATGATTACCAAGGGAATCTGCCCAACAAAGAAATACACTTCTCTGCCCAAATCTGCTTCCAACCTATTGGTAGTGTATGTAGCTTTAACAAACTAGGATTACTTTATCTGGTTACTGTACCTCTAAAATCTATACCACTAGGCCAGCTAAATTGTCAGTTGCAGATAAAACAGTTGCAGCTAAAAAAGAGACTGAGCTCTGGTAGGAACTCATTCTTCCCTCCCTCTCTCTCCCTGCCTCCACTCCAGGGAAGAGGGGTCAAAGTAAAATTTCTGCTCATGTCCTGAAGCCACTTTGAGGCCTGGCAATCTTGTACCAGCTTTGGGATATTTATGTCATTGCATTTAGCTGCCTTTTTGGTCACAGGCTTACAGCAATGTTGCAAAATATGCAGTCTTAGCTGGGTAAGCCAGATTCTTATTAGAAAGAAGGGAAAAAGAAAAGAAAAAATAATGTAGGGAAGAAAAAGAGCACATTTTAAGGGTGGAGACAAAATTTCGCATTCTAAGTGGTGGCCAGGATTTTGATGGAGCCAGTGGAGGTAACAGAGGCACCTGGGTCTGTCTCTCTGTCCCAAGCTGGTCAGCGCATCCCTCAGGATTAGGATGAAGAAGGCCCAGGAGACAGTGTGGCTAGCAGTCATGATGGCAAAGCATGCTCCTTCTGCTTTTTTTGTCTTTCAGTCAACCAGAATTTGCAAACCCTTATTTCAGTCACCCACTGTTATGGTAGCCAGCTTTTCTCCCCAGAGTCTCATTTTAAGGACCCCCAAAGGCAGTGATAGGCGGACTAGCCTATTCCCATATTATTTTAGGTACCAATAGGCCTAATTTCTGACACACTAATTTTGGTTCACTGATTTTCAATCCCACATTTTTCTTGTTTACCAGGCATGATATTAACAGAGTCCTTGAGTTATATCAGCTGCCTTTTGTTTTAACTAATTTAGACTTTTTATCTTCCTTTTGCATCTGTTTCCATCAACATTTGTTGTTTATAGGTTATTGTGACATTTAATGAAATTTTACTCACTTTTTACAGCTGAGATTGCAATTAGGGTAAATTTGTAAATCCAATTATTACAACAGTAGCACTTTTAAAGATGATGCCAGAGTATCTGCCAGTTTGATTAAAGTGCAGAACACATCCTTAAGTTACAGTGAATTCAGTGGAAGTAGAGGATGCTCAGTACCCATCAGGACAAACATATTTAGACATATGATATTATTCCTTGTCTTTTTTCTTCTGGTGCACCATAGCTTAATATGGAAAAATGTGCCCAGATAGGTACCACTAACTTTACATAAGCTCCTTGGAGTCCTGATTGTGGTTTTCTTTCTTTTGTAATGGCTCACAAGTCCAACACTTTTCCTAAAACCATCTGGCAATGTTTATTAGAACAGACAGAACACTTAAGGAAACTAAAAGTTAAACCAAATACATTTGGGTGAGTTTGGTAGCTATGCATAGCCTTGCACCTCAGCTTAAATTGTTGAAATTCCAAATACTTTATTTTACCTCCAGCTAATGTTGATCAGAACACAGGGAAGCCACCTGGAATCTTTGGATAATTTGACTGCCAACCTCGACAAGTGTCTACTGAGTACATGCAAACTGGGATTTTTTTAACTTGACTATATTAGGGAAGATTTTCACGGGAATGAACTGACACATCTCTGACATCAGAGACCAAAATGCCCCTTTGCCAAATTTCAAGTCCATGTTCCAACACACGGAAGTGCTACAGCATCTAAAGAAAATAAGTGGGAGATCATTTTTTAAATCATGAGCAAAGCAATATATTTCCTCCTAATCTTCTTCTAAGGAATAACTCAACTATTTTAGCAGGCACTTTCCAATAAATAAATAATTACATGAAGACATAAATAAATTCAGCCCTGAGGCAGACAGCCAGTATGGAAAATTTTGTCCCAAATGGTTAAAGTTTGGGTAAGTTATAAATAAGACATGAAAATAAGATTTCATACAGTGATGTGTTGGCTGCCTTTAGCTACAGGTGTCATTACCTATGTTGCCTATATTAAATGATACAAATACCTTACATATCTCTTTGAGAACTTCAAACATTTTATAAGCAATAATTAATTAACCCTTTTCACAAAATAATAAATAATAGCTGCTGAAAGTTGTTACTGTATTCTGATAGCTATTTAGCTGTGCTATATCATGATCTCAGTCTGGATTATAGCAGCAGATAGTAAAAATAACATTACAATTGGAACTAAATGAAAGCCTCATTGGCACTTCCAGCAGAGTAGCTAAGTAGCCAAATGGGAATGAGGATTGAACTATCCATTCATTTCTAAAGATGATTGTGACATAACAAAGTACAATCCAGACTAATGAGAAGCTGTGTTATCCCTGCCTTTTAACCCTGGGTGCTTTACAATGCCTCACTGAAGCTATCCCCACCTGGGCCACTCACAAATGGCTTTCCAGTATACAAACCACACCTTGAGTGTCTGTGTGTAACTGCAACCTGCCAGTCACATTTGGGGTGCACTCTGGGTCTCACCAGTGTTGGTTACACTTCAGGGTGGCCCCCAGCAAAATCCCAGTCTTAAATTTCCCTCCAGAAATTTATGTTCTGTACTGTCCAGCCCTCTGTGGGACAATGCAAGTCACATTAAGTCTGTTATTTTTAAAGAGAATAGTATGAACACAACTTGTTACCCAAATGGATTTTCCTGGATACTTCAATTTAAACTCACTGGGTCAGATAAAACAATAAAACAAGAAAACTAACTATATAGAGAGATTTTAAGTGAGTACAAGTAATGAGGCATGAAGGTCAGAAATGGTTACAAGATAAAGTTAAGACATTTACTAATACCTAACAACAAACTGTAGCAGGTTCAAGCAAAGTTTCTCATCATATGCTTTTGGCAGTTTTACTGACCAAACCTTGTATGTCAGGACCCCTCCTCCCAGAGTCCAATGAAGGCTTTATTTGTTGCTTCAGGTGTAGTGAATGAGACTGGCAGGAAGATAGAAATGGGCTATCTTGGGGTGTTTGACTCTCCTTTTTATAGTTTAAATCCTCCTCTTAAAAAGCAATTCCAGCTGGGCACTGGGAGAAAAAAAGTCTTTGTGGAGAGATGCTCTCTTTTGCTTTTTTCTCCCTTGTTTCATCTTTGTTCGTTTTTCTTCCTGCTTGGTGACTCTATAGTGCTTAAAAGCAAAGTAAGCAGAGCACGCATTCCTTTGTTTAGGACAGACCTGTTTACCAACTTCTGTTTGGACAGGGTTGTGGGGTTTAGAACATGTGATAATAACAACACAGAGTGGAATCTTATAACTTTGCATACAATGTTGCCACAAATATTTTACCAGGGCAATACTGAGGAGCATATTGTGAGTTTTCAAATAATGCCTTGCAAGGCATATTTTGTACAAAGATTATTACAATAACGTATAGGGTGTGAATACAGAGCTACATTCTGTCACAGTGCTTTTATCAGTTCATGATTAAGTAACATTGGCAGGGCAGTGTGGAAGCAGTTTGCAATGCTTCTGCTCAGAGGACATTTGTTCTGAGCCAAATACTTATTTCATCCTGTGCAAGCAGTCCCATTGTCATCAGTAAGTCACCTGTGGTAGCAGAATATGGCCCTCTGCAGATAAAGAGAAGATAAACAATTCCAGAGCTGTCATGCTGACTCCCTTGAGGAGTAATAGTGTTAGGCTGGGGGATAAAGTGAAGCATTCTGCTTAGCAGAGGACTAAAAGTGAGGATTGTCAAATGAACAAGGGAGGAGGGACGGGAGTGAGCATTGCTGAATTACACTTATAAGTTCATTTTAAATTGGACATCAAAGTACTATTTAATTTGTAAAGTAGGAGAATAAGAGCATAAATAATAAAGGGCGGTGATTTCTTTGGAGGGGAGAAACCCAGGAAATTGTTGCCTCACACAGTAAACAAACAAATCTGTTCACTGGCTCAGGGCATTCTCTAACAGCATGCCTCCTTGCTATGTTCATATTTGGCTTGCATTATTATTTGACAAATATATTGGGTGAGATTTTCAAAAATGCTAAGCATTGGCTGAACTGCTCCCTTTGGAATTAATTGTAAAACTCTCATTCAAAAGTGGTATTAGGCCAACCCTGAACACTTTCTAAAATTCCACCCATTATGTCTTTGTATTTGAACTTGGTTCTCAGATTCAAGCACATTGGGTTGGATTTTCCCCTCTGTAGGAGTTTCACAAATAAATCACTGCAGAAAGGAATATTAAGATAATGAGGCATGGTATATAAAGATGAAGTGATTGTTCCTATTCACTTTTGCCAGTAATATAAGAATAAAATAGCATTCTGCATTAAAACAAAATTAATTTTAAAATGGAAAATGTATACACATATATATCATCCTTGGAACTCATTGACCCAAGATATTAGTGAGTCAAACAGCTTAGTGAATTTCAAAAGAGGATTGGATCATTATATCAATGAGAAAAATGTCTTTGATAACACTTGCTAGGGTAACATTACGTGGGCTATTAATCATGTTTCAGAAGGTAGGTTGATCACTAGTTAGAGTCAGGAAGAAATGTTTCCTATGGTTCTGATGGGCCAATACTGAATGATTCAAAGGAAATTTCAGAACCCATAATGAGCCTACTTATACATTATGAGAAACATTATACTGGACTACAAGAACTATTGGCTTATATTGACATGGCAAGTTTTGTGTACTTCTTTTGCTTTGTGAAAGGTGGGTGGAGTGTTATGCTCATGAAACAAATAAAAAAACCCCACACAATGATTTGGAATCTGCAAGTGAAAATATGTTTAGATTTATTTTATCTAGGGCAGTGGTGGACAGCGTGCAGCCAGTGGGCCACATGCAACCCTTCAGGATAATCTGCTGGAGGACTGCCAGACAGTTTGTTTACAATTGCATGGCTGCCTGCAGTTCCCATTGGCCATGGTTTGCTGTTCCCATTCCATTGGCCGGGAACAGCGAACCGTGACCACTGGAAGCGGCAGGTAACCATGAAACTATCTGGTGGCCCGCCAGCAGATTACCCTGACAGGCCGTGTGCACCCTGCGGGCCACAGGTTGCCCACCACTGATCTAGGAGCTTAATTTTTTCCTTTGACAATTACATATTGATTCAGTGTACATCATGTCCAAACATGCGAGGCAAAGCCCTGGTATACTAGCTCTGTTTGAATTTGAGGATATTTGCTGCAGTGTGAATTTGTTTTGAGCAATTCTCTGTAGCTGAAAAGACACCCTACTGAATATAATAAATTTGGTAATATTCCATAAATCTGTAAAATCAAGTTCCAAGGCTGTTTGCCTCATCTTGCCCTGAGGTCAGGATAGCTGTCATATTTCATTTGTTGTTTTCTATTATGTGTGCTCACTACTTTTATTGCCCTTTTTAAAGTGATTCATGCCTAACTTTCATATAACGATTCCTGCCCATATTCATCATTCTTTTAAGGACTTATTCTAATTCACAACCTCCTGAGGTTATCTCTTTTGTGTTGTGTCTATTATTTCTAATTCATTATTGGTTTCAAGTCGTACAGCAATTAATTGATCTTTCTTTGTTTGTCCAGCAATGAGTGACAGTTTTCTGAATATTTCTTCTCCAAAAAGAGATGTAGCATTTCAACCACCTTGCAATTCTTACCAAAATATTTTGCTTTTTTGTCCCAGCATCTCCAAACAGCTTGAACTGTTCTGTTCATTCTCACTTTAGCACTTGGCTTTGCCACTGTCAGAAGACAGGATACTGGGATAAATCGACTTTTGGTCTGACCCAGTAAGGCTGTTCTTATGTTGTTGTTTTTGTTTGCCCTTTTTTTAAACCTGTGGTGGCCTTCTAGTCTCAGTTTCTGGGACACAGTTTTCATTTGACATTTCTTAGATAAAGTCTTCCAAGGATACATGAGGTGATAGGTAGGCCTATCATTCTTTTTCTAGTGAAGTTTTTTCTTTGTTTCTTAATCACTTGTTCAATATGAGATTACCTGAATAATTTTCTTCTGAGCAGTGGGGATATTAAAGGTGTTATAATTTAATACTCCATTGTCTTTAACGAAAATAGTTTCATGATGATGAGAAGAATGAATGAAAAGCTCATTTCAAAGGAACATGAGTATTTTAAAGAGACAGTATGTTGATGTCACTATTCTGTACATATCTTGTTCTATTAACTTTGATTTGATATAATATATGTTCTTTTCACTGAGGTAGTCTGCATGTGAGACGTTCTCTACTACATACTGATTTTGTGAGCCATTTTCACACATAGTGAATGCACAGTGACATTCTTGCATCACACACAGATACTATTTGGCCCTTTTATTGTACTGTAGGTAAATATATCCCTAATTTACCTCTAACTGGAAAGTTGGTACCCCCCGGTACTCACAGAGATCTGATGACTGTATATCTATATGGTGTTTCTTTAAACAAAGTTCGCTATTGTAATGATTATGGTTTTGTTTCAAATATATACCTGGCAAGGATTTGTAAACTTGTTAACACTTCCTAAATAAATAAATAGCTAGTTTTTAAAACAGGTAGATGTACTACAGTAAGCACAGAACGGATCAGATACACATACATAAAATCAGTGTGGGTTACATTCTGATTATCACTGCTCTTATTTTCATTTTCATCTTTGTGTGTGGTATTGGCCACTCACTTGTTGACAGTGAGCAGCTCCCTGTCTAGTATGTCTGAATTGAGAATTGGGGCCAATGTACTCAGTTATGGACTTCTACTTAAAGCTTCAAAGGTGTCCTTTTGTTTGGTTTTTCTTCTAATCTTCCTCTATATTTTCTTCTAGTTATAATGTATGTATGTAATTATAAACAAAGCTTGAATCTGCCTAGTTAACATTTGTTTTTCTTTTTATTGCTACTTTGAAACAAAAAGTAATCAGCTTTTGAAAAGGCATTGCAAGGGCTTCAGTTTTAGGTTGTTACAAAAACAACCCTGGATGAATTAAATCATATTTACCTGTTTAAAGATGTTTTGTGGCATCTGAGGCTACCTGAGACTTAATGTAAGACTTTACAGGAAGTTTTTATTCTATTGATAAGGTGCAACTGGTTCATTAACAGAAAACTAGATTCTCTGCAGGAAGCTAGAACTTGAAGTTGATGGGATGTTCAAAAAGATGTATTGAAGGCTTCTTCAAGTAAAAAAAACAAACAAGAGTTTTTGTTTGAGTAGGTTGTAGATGACAGGACATGATGATGATAATGGAGGTATTCAAAGAAAACAAGAAGAATGCATTTGATTGCTTTGACTGTAAACTTCAACTTAATAGCACAGTCAACTTTTTAAGTGTTTTGGACAATCCAAACAAGATCTGTTTTTGCAAACTAAATTATTTTTGAATGCCTTGTATGTTGTCACATATTTGTCTGCAGCCACTTAGAACCCAATTTGAGATGCATTTTGTTTATATCAATAAGTATCGCAGATTCTTATGTGCTGTGAATTTTGCCATTTTTTAAAAAAGGAACTTGCATTACAAAACTCCCCGGTATTACTTTCGTTTGCCGATTGTTGCTCACTTCAGAAACATATGGGCAGTGCATAATCAATAGGTAGCTGCATATTTGAGGGTAAATGTAACCATTTTTTGTTAATTCAGTTGACTTTGTCACCTCTCTGTCAAAGAACAGAAGATGTCAGGGCTTTCCTGGTAAGGGGAGAAATTAGTGACATGAAGTTTGGGCATCATTTTAGTGTAACTTGTTTTAATTATACGCATACACCAGCCCCAGTTTCAAAAGAGATGTAGGACCAGATTTTAGAAGGTATTTAGATGCCTAAAGATACACATAGGTAAATAGCGGGATTTTCAAAAAATCACGAACAAGTTCAGTATCTATCTCCCAGTGACTTCAAGGAGAGTTAGGCTCCTAATCTCTTTTTGTAAAGTGCTTTTGTAAATTCCAGTAGGCACCTGTCTGCATTTTATGTGCCTAATTCTCTTTCAGAATCTGGCCCTAAGTTATTAATGTAATTTTGAAAATGTTACCCTGTTTTACTAACTTGATAAAATTATACATGCCCCTTTTGATATCTTGCTACATGGAATCACAGCAGCATAATTGAATTTGGTGGAAACTGCTCTGAGGCCTTTAAAATAATAAGCAATGCCACATTACTAAAGGAACAGAATAATGGAAATGAAGGCCCAGGCAATCAAAAGAAAACACAGTTCTACTCTGGAAAGTGTCTAAAAGTGGCACCCGCTTACCCAACACATCTTCTCTTCTCAAGGAAAAAGAGTCTCATCTGCTGAGTTTAGTGGCAAAAAAATAGGTTTTTACTATTTTTCCTCATGTTAGCCTGCACCCTAAACTACTAAGAGTGAGGAAACTGGATTCAATCCTTCTTGAGCACCAACCAGAGAGATATTAACTAAGTTCCAATTACAGAGCTAAGCAATTACATCTGTGTAAAGTCTCTGGAGGCACTACAATGGCACACGTGTCAATGAAAGCATAATCTGAAGACAATGAGGTGACACAACTGTAAATGAGGTGTAATTTGGCCTGTAGAACCTTTTGTTACTGTATAAAAGAGAAGGATGCAGCTGGGCTCTGAGGCTGAGTTTCCAGGATTTGCAGTTAAAAATGTCTTTCTACTTGTTAGCTAAGCACTTTTGATTGAGCACTGAGGCATAATAAATGTAGAATCTATAACACTATTTGTACATAGTGTATTTGTACATGTTTTGGTTGAAGCCTGCCCACTGAATGATGGGAATTGTGGTCAGTTTGATCTTAGGAAGGTAAAGACTGAAGAACACAGCATTTTCCCAGGCCCACTAGAGAGTAGGGTATTCAGTTCCTCCAGCATCTGGAATCGCTGGGGGAGGAGGGTGTCACAGGATGTGCCTTCCCCATAGTGTCCACTCATCATCTAGTGTTGTGCTGCAGGCATTCCCGGACTCAGTTTCCCTTCTCTCAGGACCCCTTACAATTGCCGTACTGTCCAAAAGGAAATGGGAAAAAAAAATCCTTCTGCTGGAGTTATCCACTACTGAATTCAAATAAACTTTATGAAATATAATTTCTCCCCTTGGGCTTAGGGGTTGTACACCCTTTCGTCCTGGGGCCCTGTACTTCTCTGGGAGTGCCTTTATTTATGAACATCTGAGTGCTCATGGCCTCTTATCAGACCCAAGTG
This sequence comes from Dermatemys mawii, assembly GCA_007922305.1. Lineage (NCBI taxonomy): Eukaryota > Metazoa > Chordata > Testudines > Dermatemydidae > Dermatemys > Dermatemys mawii. The sequence goes on from ML677341.1 coordinate 60,528,806, forward strand.
CTCATTATTCAATTAACTGCCCAGATGGGCTTGTTCTCTTTAAATTAGATCTTCAGGGGTATCCTGGGTCCAGACTCTCTTGAAAGGGCCCAGTAGCCTGTGAGACATGCAAAATCCAAGGCTGGTTATGCAGAGACCAACCTTGATCTCTGGGAGAAAAGGGAGAGAGAGACTGGTTTTGCCTGCTTTCAGGAAGGTGGGAGACAAAGCCTTATTTTTTGGTGCAAAAGGCTACTTTAAACAGACGTGGGACCTTCCATCTGATTCAGCAAGTAGATAGCCCCTTTAGTCCAACGTGTTGTGTCCCCACCCCTTGCAGACGGCTGGAAGGACTTTGGGCTACCAGAGCCAACTAGCCTGATGGGTGATTTCTGGTACATTTAATAAGTATGTAGAATCTTTTATTGTTTTTAAATACATTTTTGGTGATGCTTTTGCCCTATAAATAAATGTACTCCGCTGAGAAAGAGCTGTGTGGTAACTTGTAACTGCCAGGACCGGCTCTTTGTTCTCAGAGAGGAAACAAAGAACAGGAGCTGGCTGCCAGACAGACTGGGAATATCACAGGGTAAGGTAGAGAGCAGCATTTAAACACTGGTAGTGGAACATGAGTCCCTGCCCAAAGATAGAGGAGAGCTGGCGGCCTGAAACCTGGATACTTCTGAAGTGGACAACAGGTGCAGTCATCCTGAAACAGCCACAAGATAGAAAAAGAGGGATGGATGTCACATGCAAATGATAAACAATCACAAATAGAGTTGCTTTCTCCTAACAGTGAGCAAGGAACACGGAGCCTAGTCTCTAGGCATGATCCTATCTAATATATCTGTCAGTTCAGGTGATACAACCCCATATATAATGCATTTTTTTAAAAAAATGAATCTGCATTTGTATGTCAGCAATGAAAGACAACAAACTGATTTGGTTTGCTGAACCCAAAGTTTGCTATAACAATTCTTCCATAACAACGGTTTGTTCACTCAACCCTACAGCTACAGTTAAAATTACAGCTTACATTCTTGTAGTAATAGCTATTCACTCCACACATTATTTTCTACACTAAATGCCTTTTCTTTCTGCATGTGCCATAAAGATGCCAGTTTACAAAGGCTGAATGCCAGGTTATTACTGGCTCCAATGGAATTTATTCTTGAAATACCACACCTTGACAGTTAACACCAGAAAGGGCAATATTTAATCAGACCGCATGAGTTGTTTCTAGTGTTCTGTAGTGTAACAGTGCATTATGCTGTTCCTGAAATTGTGTAGCTCTGTCTTAGTGTTGTGATATAGCTGTCTATAGCTGGCATGGTACCAGAAAGACAAGCTTTAGGTTGCTTTTCTTAATACCTTGTATTTTGAACAATGTAGGATTATTGTTTCAGAATGTCAGACATCCCTCCCCTTGAAAAGGTTTAAGGGATGATCTTTTCTTTTCAAAACTGAGAGACTGCATATAACATGGGTCCAGGAGCAGGGCCTATTATTTCGTTCTGTGTTTGTACAGCACCTAGTACAGTGGCGCCCTGGTATACTACAGGGGCTCCTAGGCACTACCAGAGTATAATCAAACAATGTTTAAACCAGCTATTGTAGGGTAAGATTGTCCCTGACCCATGTGCAATGGAGAATCCACCTTTGTGCGGTCTGCATGAGTCCCAGGAACAAGGGCAGTTTCCACACTTGGGAGAGCACAGATTGCTCCCATTGTGCACAGAGCCCAAACCAGGGGGTGGGGGCAGGGAAGAGATATGGCCCTTCCATAGTTGGGACAGTAGGCTGAAGACTAGTGTAGTCTGCAAAGCAGGGCGCCTGGAATGGGTGATAGCTCAGGGCGGGTTCCCTTGGGCAGGAGAGCTAGGAATCTCACCCAATGAATTAGCAATTGTGGTAGTTATCATTTTCCTTGTGAAGTGTTTGGTCTTTACTTCCAGTAGAACAGCATCATCTGTAACAAATCACGTCCAGAGACCTTACACAAGAAAATACTCCTGTTATTTCACAGTTGTATTGTGCTGTTAACAGAGGCTAGATTCTGCCTAGCATTCACCAGGGTGCGCTGGGCTTAAACAGCCTTGCCCTTTCCTCTCATACACACCTGGTGTGGCTCACTTAAAGTCCAGACAACCACAGTGTCTGCAGTCGGGGATCCCTGCCCCTTGTGGACAGTTGGTGACCAAAAGGGAGAAAATGGAAGGAAAGAAGCCAGGCCTGTGGACCCATCCCCCTCTGCACCAGCCTGTGAAGTAGGACCAGCATGCAGCTGGGATCAATAAGGATGTAGTAGCAGACCTCTCCCTATGTACACTGGAAGCTGTGGGAGGTATTTGCACCCCTGAAACAGAAAACTGCTTGATGTTTCCCTAGAGTGCTGCAACTCCACATCACCTCCAATGGCCGGCTGTATCTTAGAGGAACTTGCAGGCTGGAGGAACATACATGCTCTCCTCTGTGTGACTGGCCAGCTCAGGTGATTGGTGTCGGATAGGGAGACATTCTGAAGTGCAAACCCTAGAAATGTATGTGGTTATTCTGTGATGGTGGGAAGAAGCAGAGAAAAGTCATTCAAATCCATTGTCTCAGAGGTGAGTTTCACCACCTCCATTCTGGGTGTCTGCATTATAACAGAAGATAACCAGACAAGCAAACACCAGGAAGAATTTAGCAGCTGTCCTTCCTCAGCCCCGAGAGGAAATCCTGTTCTTCACACAACTTATTTCTTTATATTTAACTCCTCCCCTTTTGCCTGAATTTCTTCTAATAATAAATTTTAGTTCTGCTCCCTCTAGCGATGCTGTGCTTGCTATTTGATGAGCAATGTCTATTCATTTTACCTTACTGCAACCTCAGATACAGATGAAAAAGCTCTTCCTCGCCCTGTGCCTTGCATGTATACAAGTCCATTGACTTCTGTCCATCCTTCCACTCTTGGTCTCTTCTGATCACTTCCCAGAGATGAAAATTCAGCACCTACATCTATGGAGACAATTTTTCAAGTATCATTTAAAGATTAGAAATACAAGAAGAGCCAGGTAGCCCTCAGCATCTTCTATTCCTCTCTCCCTGTACAACTCGGATGGTTCCAGAACTGTTCCCAATCTGACATCACAAAAGAACTGTGGATTTCTGAGGCAACCAAATATGGCGAACTGTGGCCACTGGAAGCTTAGGGGCCTGTGCCTGCAGACGGTCAACATCAGCAAAGAGTCTCGTGGCCCACTGTCAGATTACCCTGATGGGCTGCATGAGGCCCATGGGCTGCAGCTTACCCACCACGGTCAGCCTAATTACATCAACCATCAGCAACGCACAGTGGTTTTTGTCTGCATAACTTGGGCATTTAACCACAGGTCTCTGCCATACTTTGCATTCTACTGCAGCATTCATGATTCTTAACTGATATAGCAACACCTCTAATTGTAATGACAGAGCAATATCCTGATTGCTATTGTATCAGACAGGCAGAGAACATTACTCATAAGCAATCCATAACCTTTAACTACTATATTAACACCTTTAATTGAAATGGACAAAATAGACTGAAAATCATCCCAACAATATGGCCTGAGCAATTATGATCATCCCTTTAAAGTGACAGAATGCTTTTTTATCTTAATGGGGAAAACATCTCCTTATTCACATACTTTGATTGTGTAAATAAATCATTAAAAGCTATTCACTCTTAACTGATCTGTACTATTCTGATGAGATTACGTGACAGTCCTTGCTACTATCTTGAGTTTCCACAGGATCCCTTCAAAGTATACTGAATAATCTCCCACCAGAAGTGGGCAAAACCCTCTTTTGGATCCCTTAAATGTAGATTTTACAAAACACCACAGGGAACAATTCCTTCCTTGGCGGGGAGAAGGATGAGATGATCTAATAAGTCTTTTCCATTTCTAGTTTTTATGGCTCTGCCATTCTCATCTTTGAAAATCCTCTTCTAAGTGAGTAAATCATCAAAAATCTTTACAATCACACCTAATCATCACAGTGATCACTTATTATTTATTTTTTTTTCAAATCAGTCCATTCAATGCTTCCTGGCTAGAATAGATCCTGAGAAATGCTGAACGCTCCCACAAGTTTTACTAATGTCACTAGAGCACCCTAGAAAAATCAGATGAAATATTTTTTTTTGTCTGAGAGTTTTCAAACAGGAGCAGATGTTCATTTTTCTAAGGGTGGGAATGTGAATGATGTACTTTGACTTTTTTCAGCATATAATACTTATAAAAATATTAAAAGGCACATTTTGGAAGTTTTACATTCACAATTTTACTTATTCCAATATGAACTGGTGGTCAGAGAGAGGGAACACTGTGAGACAATACGCTTTCCTAATTCATGTGAACAAGTCTGTTCCAGAATTACTATGATACTGCTGGTATTTCAAGATCATTGACCATCTCCTTCTTTCCCCACCCTGAGTGTTTTGACTACATTGGTCTGTCGCATTAGCACATAAGATTTGAGGTATTTTTATTGTCCAGTTATTTCTTGCCAAAATGCATTGTCTTGAATACTCTCTATTTGCATTTCTTATGTCCTGGCTGAACTCTTTTTAACATCTTCTCACTCACTGATTTCAGAATTACTTTTTTTTTTCATTCCCAATTACCATTGCTTTCATCTCATACAGTTCATCTTAATAACTCCAATACTCTCTTAAAGTAGCTAGAATGTCTTTTTTTCCCCCTTGATAATCCAACTGTTTTGCTAGGACTTCATTTAATGCTGTTGTGTAAAACCTTGAGCTTCAACTGGATTTAAATCACTGTAGCCCCATTGGTTTCAAGAGCTACACCAATTTATGCCAACTGAGGATCTGCTCCAGAGTCTGCTTCCTTCTTGATTTTAGCTGGTTTTCTGTGTGTTGCTGATATATTGCCACATAAAGTGCCTGTGTGCATCAGTTTCTCCATATATTTCTAGTGTCATGACATTACATGTACATTTACAGATGGTGGGTACAATCTGTCATTGGTGGGTACTGTTGATGCCAATTAGTGGTTTAATACTGACCTCAACAGGAGCAAGATTAGATCCTTAAAGCAGTAATGGACTTCCTCTTGCCCATTAGCTGGGTTGCAGATAACTGTGGCTTGTGAGAGAGGCTAGGGGAAAAGGAATTGAAGCTAAGGCCAGGTGTATATGCAGTTTTTGTACTGGTATAACGAGGTTGGTTATGGGAGTGAGTTTTTACCAAAATAGTTATACTGGTACAGGCTTAGTGTGGATGCAATTATACTGGCATAAAGTTGCCTTATACCAATATAACTTACTCCTCTTCCAATACAGGAACAAACTACATCACCATAAGCACTTGTATATCACCATAAGCATAGCCTCCACATTATGGGGGATGTACTATCTTAACTAGACTGAGATAGTAACTGTTGTATATAGACAAGGCCAAAGAGGTGTTTTGCTGGGTGGGTGCCACCATTCACCGGCTTAGGAGAAAGGTGTAGGAGAGGTCTGCATTAAAGTTTCTTGGAGTTTTAGACAGTGTGGCTTCATCTCATTTTTTATACACCTGATGTTACATTAAAAAAACAACCGAATTAATGCTATGTACAGCTCATAAGTAATAGTTTGGGGCTTGTAGCTGGGACCTACTGAGCACTTCCTTGATTACGGTTATTTATGATACTTGTAGGAGCTCAGCAGCTTTTGAGACCTGGGTCCTTGGGCCTGACTCCAATGCCATTGAAGTTAGTCACACAACTCCCATTGATGGGAACAAGATCAGGTCCCTTTTTGCCTTTGCATAGTAATACAATTTCCACCCACTGTCACATGGAACTAGTTTGTTTTGTGTCATGGTACCTATGGACAATATTTCTCTGGATTATCTTGAACCATTTTGTGTGTTTACATTTGCCTGTTCCTGTCTCTATTTTAAATTTGGCTATAGTTTTTCAACCATATAGATTCCCTTGTTATGAATGTAGTGAATTCAACTGCCCCATAGCCATAGGCATCCCTCATCTTTGTTGTTTCAGCCAGAATAGTTCTTTTATTCCTTTATACTAAAAACTGTTTTTGAAAAAATGATTTCTAAAGAGACAGTTTTAACATCACACCCTGGGCCTTACATTGTCTTGAATTATGCTTGTCTTCACAGTTTACAGTTACATTTATTGTTTTGGAGGCTGCAGAACTGTAGGAATGGGAAGAAAAATTTAAAAGTCTCTAAAAGGCAAGGATAAAAGCAGCTCATTTTCTTAAGATGAAATGTTAAATTGTCAGATGTCATCTCTTGTGAAATTATGATTGACCATATTTATATATAGTTCCTCAAATTATGAATATTGTGCTTCAGTAATGATTATCATCAGCTACTCCACTGAATCTATTTCATTGGTGTCCAGTCAGTTATATGTCTTCAGGATCCTACTGTACGGTGTCTTTGAATAATGTTTGCCTGGTATTAACAGTGTTTTAGGCATGTTAAGATCTATAAATTTCCATAAGTTATTTTCATATTTCAAAACATTGTTTGGTCCAATTAATGTTTCCTGCTGTAGTTATTAAAGAAAAATAGGCACAGCAAAGAGCTAAGAATTATGAACTCTCTTATGTAGAGATATGTAACCTGGAACCCTTTGGCATGATTCTGCTCTCATATATGCCTGTAATTCTGTTTGACTGAGAGCAGGATTTGACCCTTTACTTGTCCAAGAATTAACTTTTAGTCTCTTAATTGTTTCTAATGGCTGTATCACTTTCACAGTGTATTCTAATCCAGCATTTCTCAAATGCAACCACCGGGGGCTTTTCTTGTGGCCATGGTCTTCTGGGTGTTGTGGGGGGAGAGGCAAAGCAGCAGCTGTCCCCCAGGGCCCCAGCAGGTGCTGGTCCATGCCTCCTTTTGGAGCCACAAACGCTGTAGGAGCAGGCAACCACTGTGAGCTCTCCACCTTCCCAGAGGTGAGTCTGCTCAGACTTCAGCCCTGAGGTGGTGTGTGGAAGGCTCTGGCCCCCAGCTGCAGGGCTTCGGACTCTGGACCTGGGTATCCAGTCCAGGTCTCACCCCTGCATGTCACCCCTGACTCCTGTTGCTTCCTCCAGTCCCCATCTAGCTCCGGGTTCATCCCCACTCCCCATCACCCTAACCCCAACTGCTGCCTCCAGCCCCCACATCGACCCTGGTCCCCCAACTCAGCTTGCTTGGGCTGAGTAAGTCTTCTGTGAAAAGTGATATTAACAAATATACAAATATCCATTTTTAGAGTAGCAGACTTACTAGCTCGAAAGGCTAAATAAATAAAAATAAACCAAAAAAGCAAAATATGCAAAGCACCTTATCTGTGTTTATATTCTGTTTAGGTCCAGTAAAGAACAGAGACAATTGTACTTTATTTTTATTATTGAGTCTGGAATAAGCCTATGTAAATAAATTACAATGATTTGGACACATCTGTGTGCATATTGATTTTTTCCTCTTAAATTTAATTAAGTATTTTTAGGAAAAATTGTCAGAGTGGCCACCAACAAGAGGCCACCAAAAAATTTGTTGTGAGAACCTCTGAATCATCTTAAACAAGGGTCCAGTGACATTTTAGTACTAAGTGCAAGGGCTAATGTGTTCATGGTAGCCTTTGTACTTCAGTTTGCATCCAGAGAGCCATAAATACTGTGACTATTAGGTTCTGTGCATGCCAAATATGTACACAGGACAATTACAGAAAAATAATTATTAGGACTATTAAGTTTTCTTTAATGACAAATAAAAGACACTGATCTAAAAGTTTCAGTTGTGAACAATAAAAGTCACACAGGTTTCTTGTTAGAATACAGCTGGGCTGAAATATAGAAGGCTGCCTTTATTATACAGAAGAAGCAGACTCTTCACATTAAATGGTGTATGACCAAACAAGCTGCATTCATTTGACTTCCCAGACAGCTGGAGTTGAATTCAGAGGCAGCTAATTGCCTTGGGGACCCTTCTCTGGCATGTAGCCCATTGGTATTCTTCAAGGGTGGAGCAGCTTCACACAGAAAGCTTTAAAGCATCTGGACTGCTGTTGTGCAGAATGCTACTGCTGACAGATTTACCATCTGTCTTTGAGAAAGACAACAGTTTTGGGAGGCCAGATACTACCAATCTCCTGTATAAAGCCTTTGTCAGTTAAAACCTCCTCATTAGATCCGTGAATGTAACTTGGATTATGGCTAACCATGTAAACTAAAAAAAGAAATATCAAGACATTCTCTATTTTTATTTGTGTACAGCTAGAAGAAAAATCGTGTAACATTAGGAAGTAGAAAATTGTAAACACGTTTATATTATCCATCAGCGGGGCTTTCTCTGTGCGAACCAATTTTACAGATGTGCTAGTATTAGCCTGTTACTTCCATACTCCACTAGAAAGAGATGGAGTACTATAGTCTATTTTATTCATAATGCATTAATCATTCTATATTAGATGATTCAGCTCTACATTTCTGTAGACTATGCTTGACTCTCCAATGCAAGTGTTTTTGTTGTTATGCTTGTGTAGCCTATGAAACGGCTTGTCTCTGATTTACAACGGACTCAAAATATATATAGCCGCAAAAAGGGGGAAAGGATGAAAGTATTTAAGCACCCTCTCGCTCCCAGAATGATGGACACCCATCACAAACACACAATTATGACCACCTCTTTCTAACCCACTATAATCTTACAGGGACAATTTCAAGTTAGGTCCAAAATGTACATGTGCTTTTTCAAAAAACTAAGCTATATAGAAACATTTTCATGATAGATAGATAGATTAATAGATTTCAAAAAATCAGCAGCATTCATTTAGTAGTCCCCTGTGCTGCAGATGTGAATGGTAAACATTATGCCTTAGCAGCAGCAAGAGTCCTAGAGATAGTGAAAAGCGGGCGTATGGAATCTGTGATTACCATGGCCCATTATAAACATATGGGCAGATTTCTTTAAAATAGTGCTCGGTGCTTAAGCTTGCAGATAAGTGCGTAGATTTCCATATGTAGTAGAGGTTAGGAATTTTCAGAGATCTGCTGTTTCCTGACAATCTAATTACAGCATTATGTCCAGACATCATGCACTTTACAGTCAGATGCTCATGGGGGAACTGTGCGTGTGCACGCATGTCTAATAGAGATATTCAAAGGGGTTAAGGATTTACCTTGTGTCTCCTGTTTCTCAAAGTGAAGTTTAAATCTCTCCTGAGATGGACACTGAGGAAGTAACAATACATGTATTTTGTACATGATTTGTCACAAATGAAGGAAATTGAATATAGATAGCTGTTTTTAATTTTGAACTGCAGTTATAAACCAATATTTAATTAGAAGTTCTCCAGATATCTTACTCCAAATACTTGACCACAAAGCTTATGGGAGAGTTGTAGAGAATATGCATTTTCCCCCTCTAGGCTGCATAATAGTAAGAAACTAGTTGATTCCTCTATGTATTTGCAGTGTGGAAAGAATGTATTTCTCCATGGGTGGAGGAATGTTTACTAAGGGTACATCTATACTACCCACACGCTCCATGTTGACTTCAGATCTCCATCTCCACAAGAGGAGGAAGCAGAGTTGATGGGGGAGTGGCAGCAATCGACTTGCCACTGTGAGGATGGCCAGGTAAGTCGACCTAAGATACTTTGACTTCAGCTGCTCTATTTGATCCTTGCGTAGCTGAACTCAAAGTATCTTGGTTTGACTTACCTGGCCACCCCACGGCAGCGGGTCGACCGTGGCTGCTCTCCTGCTACTCTGCTTACTCCTCCTGCCAAGGTGGAGTACAGCCATCGATTCGGAGATTGATTTATCGTGTTTGCATGAGACACAATAAATTGATCACTGATACATCAAGCACTAACAGCCAATCCGGCAGGTAGTGTAGCCATAACCGAAGTTGCATATCTTAGGTCAACCCTCCCCCCTCCTCCCGATGGTAGATCAGCCCTAAGATGCAGTTTGACAGCTAGGTTTCACATTAACTCACTATATTGGATCCCTTTCACCCTGCAGGACAATCAGTCAATCAGTCCCCTGACTATAGCTAGTGCTCCCCTAATACATGAAATTTGCTCTTTACAGGTAGGATGTTCAGAGGGGAAGTCAACTCCACTTGCAATGGGATTTGTGCACCTAACTCCCTTAGATTCTTTTGTAAGTCCCAGTTCACAGTTAATGTTCACTTTAGAACTGCACAAAAGAGTAGTGTCAGGATGTTATCACTAATGAGAGAGGGAAAGTGTCATCTGAGAGAGAAAGACAACGGAAGCCATTGACGCGGACTGCAGGTACTTTTCAGTCAGCAGCATGGGATCCGGTGGGTGGGCCAGGGGAGGGTGGCTCATGAGAACATTTACCTTGACCATCACAAGTTTGGAGGAAGATCAGATCCAGGAACAAAGGCTATTTAAAATAAGGCATCACTCAATCCATGGCCACTTCTGCAGTGGATGGAAGAGTTGTACCCTTTCTACAAGACACGCAGCTACCCTACATGGGGGCCAGGTTCCTTTCTAAAAACCCCGTGGATGCATATATAGGAAAAGGAAGTCAAGTCAAGTAGTTAGCATGCTAGCCTGAGACTCCGAAGCCCTGGATTAAACTCCCTGCTCCATCACAGAATTCCCGTGTGACCTTGGACAAATAACACAGTCTCTCTTTGCCTTAATTCCCCATCTGTAAACTAGTGAGACCAGTACTTCCCTACCTCAGAAAGGGGTTGTAAATATAAATATATTGTTGTGAGTCACTCAGATACTGTAGTGATGAAGGCCAGATAAAGAGATGGATAGAACTGATTAGATGCAAATCTTTCTGTTTTGGTGTCCATCCAGCTGTGTTTGAGTCATAGGGTAGACTAAACACAAAATTACTCCAGTTTAACTAAGATTTTTTCAATCAATTTAGTTAAATCTGTGCCCATCCCTGAAACTGGTTTATTTTAGTTTAGCAACTGATTTAAATGTGTTCATTCAAAGGATGCATACGCTTAACTAAGTTCAATGTAAAAACCATTTTAGTTAAACCCATGCAACTTTTGCGTGCAGGCAAGGCCGAGTCTATAAGTATGCATATAGGGCTCAATCCCATACCCACTGAAGTCAATGGGACTGCTGCCATTTGCTTCAGTCTGGCCCATAGTCACCTGCCAATGGATTTGCACAGATGTAACTGAGGACATGGCTTGAAGAAAATAAGATCAAACAGGTATAATTGAGAGCATCAGTTGGCCTGAAGATGGTAAGAAGTGAAACCAGCTTGATTTCCATACCTCAGTTAGCAGGACTGGAAGGTAGGAAAATTGTCTTTTTATTTGTAAACCGAGCACATTTAAGACTGAATCGGTTGTCCACAATAAACGCTGAAACCCCCTCTTTGTCATTTTTAGTCTACTCCACAGAGTAGAAACACATTTTTCTCTGTCTTGACAGTAGCTATTAAAACTTTCCTCAGGGAATCTGCTTCACATCCCAGTTATGATTTAGCAGGAATGTCATGGGACTTGGCCACTTATTCCTGCAACAATAGTTTGCAGCCTGTACACCTGCTATGCAAAACTCTGACAAAAGGTCAACTGTGCACCAGTTTGAAAGAAGCAATTAATATCTCAAAGAAAGAACTATAATGCAATTAACATAATTATTGGCCTGATAGGTGGACAAAATGAATATAATATGCATGTAAGGGGTTTTCTTTCTTTCTTCAGTATTGTGGGTTTCTTTTGCAAATAATAGTCCATATTCTGAGCTGTGGATGCAGGGAAGAGCGGTGCTTTTCAATACCTGATCTTTGGCTGCCAATGGTACCTAGCAGCTGTTCCAGCAGTTGGACACCACCAGAGAACAGAGACATCTAGGCTATGGTCTCTGCTATCCAGCCACAGACCTGCACCAGGATCCAACAGAAGATGGTGTTGTAGGAACCACTACAGCGTCTCTATTTCCCCTAAGATGTCCTCAGAGAAGCAGAATCATCAGGTAGCCTGTTAAACAAGTTTTAGATCAGCAATATGATCCAATACAGCGGGGGGTGGGGGAAAACATTTTGGCCCGAGGGCCACATCAGGTTTGCAAAATTATATGGAGGGCCGGGTAGCAAAGGCCCCACCTCCAATCTGGCCCCCTCCCACTTCCCGACCCCTGACTTCCGCCTGAGAATCCCCGACCCATTCAACCCCCCTGACCTTGTCCCCTGACTGCCCCTTCCAGAGACTCCTAACCACCCCCTCAGGACCCCACCCCCTACCCAATTCCCCTGCTCCCTGTCCCCTAACTGCCCCAACCGCTATCCACCCTCCTGCCCCCTAACCACCATCCTGGAACCCCATCCCCTATCCAACCCATCCTGCACTCTGACTGACCCTTTCAGATGTCCCCCCCAACCACCACCCCAGAACCTCACCCCCTATCCAGCTCCCCCCAGCCCCAGTCCCCTTACCATAGCTGCGCAGTGCAGCTCTGGGGAAAGCGGGGAGTGTGCAGCCCTGGCCCCCAAGCACTGCCTGCACGGCGCAGCTCTGGGGGAGGGGGTAAGCACAAATTCCTGGCCCCGGAGCACTGTCCACATGGCTCCAGGGGAAGGGTGGGAGCAGCCTCCCCGGCCGGGGGGCTGGATGGGACTGTCCTGCAGGCTGGATCCAGCCAATAGGCCATAGTTTGCCCACCCCTGATCCAATATATTCAATGCAAATTCTTGGTGTGTCAACTTTTCACCATTATTAGTGGCTGCATTTTCCCCTGCACAGGGCAGCGGCAGGCATTGGAGAGCCAGTTACTTCTCCCTGATCCCATTGGCCGTCCATGCTGGTCTTGACCTTAGTTTGAGTAATAGCAGATCTCATTCACCTCCTTCCTGCCTCACTCTACCCGCCCCCTGCAAAAGAACGCCAGCTGTGAGCAGATACTGACACAGCGTGCCTTGGACCTATATAGCCAAGATGTCTGGCTCCCTCTTTTGTAGTATCTGGAAACTACAAAATATTTAACATATTTTACAGTTGGGGAACTGAGGAACAGAGAGACTAAGGGCAGCATTTTTAAAAAGGGACTAAGGATTTTAGGTCCACTACATTTTTGGGTTACTGACTTGAGAAACCTGAAAGAAGCCTGATTTCCACAAAGTGCTAAAATTCCACTCTTGAAGAATCAACCTCCTTTGGGGTGTTTCAGGTTGGGTACCTGAAAAAGCTAAGCACCCCAAATCACGTCACTTTTGAAAATCTTAGTGTAAGTGACTTGTCCAAGGTCAGACAGGAAATCGTTGCTGGAGTCAGGAACTGAATACAGGTCTTCTGAATCCCTTAAGCACTGGATTGTCTTTCTTGTGCTGGTTGGTCTTGATTGGACATGTCACAGAGTACAACACCTTTCCATTATAAGATGAGTGCAGCAGCTGGGAGTCAAATTTCTGGTATTAAATGTTAAAATTCAGAATTGGCTTGCCAAGAACACTCTTCAAGATGCTAATGATGTCAATTGTTTCCATCAATATGTCAGCAGAAGGCATGCATGCAAAAGGATACCATTATAATTTGAAAGGATATTCACAGAATATTTCATTGATATCTGTCCATTTTACATAGCTTCTCTTATTTTGAATCAACATATCGCACATTTTCAAATTATTTTGTTGCTTTAACTCTGATTAAGGTCTCCTTATGAAAATGTCATAAATACATCAATATTGTACTGGCAAAATCTGTATTTGCATTGAAAGGATGTGTCATTGAAAATGTAAGTGCCGATTTGCATGTACGCATCACATGTGTTTGTAAATTTTATTGGCATGGTTAAGGAGGTCAGATTAAAATGTGGTCCCTCACCATCAATTGTGTTTTGGTGTGTAGCATTAAAACCTATGATCTTTTAAACCAAGAATATGGTTAAATTAAACTATTCAACTCATTCATGGAGAGATACTAGCTGATTATAAAAGTGTTCCTGGCCAAGATTTTCAAAGAAGACTAATGATTTTGGGTGCCTCAGTCCTTGGTGACCAACCTGAAACACCTTAAAAAGGTCTAATTTTCAGAAAGTGCCAATCCCCCATTCTCTGAAAATCATGTTCCTTTAAAGTTTCAGATTGAGCACCCAAAATCACTGATCACTTTTGAAAATGTTGGCCACTATTTTTAATATCAGTTATAATTATGAAAACAAATTGAAACAAAGTATATACACAAACTGTACCTTCATTCATGCCTGTGTATTGGGGTCGGTGTGGAAAGATAGTATGTAAAGAAAGAAAAACGATTGTGTGCATCCCTTCTTACATACCTTCCCCCTTCTTTGCAATGTTTTCCTTTCCCAACTGACAACACTGATACACAGAGACATGTTTTATCCACACACTTCCTCCCCTCATTCAGGCACTGCTCTCAAGGGTATCGTATCCCTCTGATGTGTATTAACTTCCATTAATACTAATGAGAAATCAGTGAACACATCAAGAAGGCAGTATATATCTCTCACGGTAGATAATGTACTCTTGGATAGTTATTTAACCCAATATATCTGTGAAAATAATGTGAGGGATGAACTTGAAGAGTAAAGTGGAAGAACAGAGGTAAAGGGCAAATTCAACCATGGTGTTAAATCTGTTGAGGTCAGTAGAGTTAAATATTAAACTTTTAAATAGCAGCTACCGTATCACATGATGTTAATGTAATAAACCAGACATTTCAAAATTCAAATGTATCTACTTTATCTATATTTCCCCTGTAATTAGTCTAAATTTACTATAAAGGCAAAAGGAGGGAAGGGAAGAAAGAAAGAAAGAAAGAAAGAAAGAAAGAAAGAAAGAAAGAGAAAGAAAAAGAAAGAGTTCTATGATAGTCCTTAAGCTATTAACAGTCTGAAGTCAGCAGATCTGTTTCATTGGCCCTGAAAATTGTGATGACCGTGAATACAATACGTGGAAGGAATGGGAGCCAGAAGTTGAGTGAGATAATATTGTGCAGAAAGCTAACTGTAATAAGCTGTTGTAGGTTCCTTCTCATCTTTTTGTAATGTAAAATCAGTGTTCTGATTGCTGACTATTTGCGGTCATTTCTGTAAGAGCTTAGAGGGATTACCTCTGATCTTCTGTATAAATTTCACAACAGGTGTTACACTCTCCCTATTTCTTATCCTTGCATTTTGAATTGAATAGTGTTCTTCATCTCTTGTCCTAAACTGATGTGTAATTATCCTGTATGCTGCTAAACAATTGCCGTGTTCTGTCCCATGCCATAGTAGCTGCATTTCATTGCTCAGTAAGTTATTGTTATATATTGTTTAGATATACTCCTTAACTATTTAATAACAGTGTTTTAAGCATTAATTAAAGTATGAAAACATTCTTAGAGATACTTAGATGAAGAGAGGTATAAAAATACATCCTTCACTCTCAGTGCATGTTTAAGATGGTACATTATGTATGTTTCCTAGAGTATAGAAAGTGTAAGATGAATAGATGTATTTATTTTTAGCTAATTGATATTTTGCTAATTTCTTAGAACAACTACTGTGACAATTTAAAAATGTACAATATTCTTTTTCTTTTTGTGTGTGTGGGTTTTGGGTTTGCTTTAATTGCCTACTTAGTTGTTTTATTGTCTTTTTTATTAATCAGTTTAGACACATTTTTAACACTAAAACCTTTTTTTAAAAAAGTTTAATTTTTCAGAAAACTAAATAGATAAATTAGATAAAATTAACACATTCTAAAGAGTTTGGAAAACAAAACAAAAAAATAAACCCATGAAAACAGAACAAAAGTTTTCAAATTTTCTATACAAATCTCCACTCTTTTCTATTTTTATATGATATATCTTTGTATAAGAATTCATTTATGGGAATTGTCATGGTATCTTATCTGGCCAGAACAGGGGATTTTGGTAACTTTCTAGTCTTGTACCTTCTGAATCTCATTGCTTTATGGGTGTTTTTACACGTCGTAAAATTCTTCTGTCAATTAGAGGCTGCTTTGGACATTGCGTGTGTTTTCCAACAGTGAAACCTGTGGTGCCTTGTCAGCTACAATCATACATTTATAGAATGAATGCTTGAAATATGAACAGCACAGGAGGGTTGCTGCCAGTGGAAAAAAGATGATGAAATTCCAAAGCAAAATGCAGAGATAAGGAAACATGAATGCCCTTGATACCTTTGTCCCTATTCTTGACCCTGTCAGTCATACCTCCAACTTTTCCTCCTTTAAGGGACTGTCAATTCACAGAAGTTGCACCAATTTAACTAAAGGTGTGATGCTGCATTGATTTAGTGAATTTACTCCTTCTGTTAAACCTATCATCTATAATGTTTCCATAATAGTTGCAATATCTCAGCTTCCCTCAGCAAGGAAAGTATTGATGCAATCCGTTATCTGGACAACTAACTGATTTCAACCAGCTTCCTTCAGGAGTCCACCAAAACAGTATCTAAACCCCATCTTGGGTTCAATCTCTTTTGATGAACCAGGACAAGAGCTCTCTCACCTCAGCCCAGAGGCTCATGCACTCAGCATGACCATAAACAGAAGGAGGGGAAAATATTACCATATCTGGAAAGGATGGAAGGGGTGAATATGCAGATTCTGTCCTCTCCAACCTGCAAGTGCTTTTCATCAAGAACTGCCCATGCTGACTAGGGATCTTGCTGTGCTGCTGTACTCTGTTTTTCTGCTCTCTGTTGCACTCTTGACCTTTCCTCCAACTGTCTGGAGAGCTACTGAACAACAGCAAGAATTGCTGAATCTAACTTTGCTAGTGCCTCTTGTTCATACAGGCAGAGATGCACTATGGGTGGCTGAAGCGGTAGCTCTAGTGAGCATTGGAAAGAGGTAGGCACAGAGAACTCCTTCTTATGAAGTAATCCACCACAGAAGACACTGGATGCTGGGAGGTTCAGATAGCTCAGTTATGCTGAGAGTTGCAAGTTCCAAACTCTAATGTGAAGAAACCATATGTGAGAGAACTGGTGGTACAACAGTTGTGCTACCATACCCTAAATCCAGAGTAGGATTACATCTGAGTTACAGATTATGGAAACCGTGTCACATGTGGATTACGAATCCTCGTAATCTCACGTATTTACAAATACAGCTGAGGACAACAGCGGAGATGGGACCTACGTTTAAAAGAGGTGCTTTTTCATAATACAGCAGTTGCATATGAAACAAGGCTTTCCTTTTCACATCTGTGAGTCAAATACATTCTCATCTGAAGTTATGGTTTCAATGGGTGTCATAAAAACTACTGGATATATCAATGAGATCTTCTTCATGAAACCAGCCCGGATGCAAGCCAGCTGTTCTTAATTGAATCTTGCATGTTATATGCATGTTTCCTTGGCATCACTCTCTCTCCCTTTTTGCATTCCATTGCTGCATTAGCTTGGGGCTCCTGCTTTTTCCCTGTGCATTATTCGTATATTAAAAACTAACCATTTAAAGGAGTATTTCCATAACCATGGCAACATTGTAAAAGTATAAGTACAAAAGAAAACTTCCTAGACTGGTATTTTCTATGATCAATTGCTGGAAATTTAATATAATAAAATATTATTTTATTTTTTACAGGAGAGAGAGAGAGAGAATGGAATGTGCTGAGTATTTCCTGATCTGCTTATTCTGGAGTCACTGCTATAAAATCATACCACATTTCTGCAACAAGAGTGCTATAGTATTGCCAGTTATCCTGATTTTATCTTTGATCTTTCAATATTTGGTATTTTTCTTAGGGCCCCAGCTCCTGGAGTCATGTGAAAATATGAGAATTTCATGTTTCATTTGAAAAAAAAAAGAGTAAGTCTCTATCCTACACAGTTCTATATATTTTAGGTATGCATGTGGTCCCCATTACTGTGGTATCTGAGTGCCTCAAAATCTTTAATGTATTTATCCTCTGTGAGTTAGGCGAAGTGCTACTAACCCCATTGTACGAATGGGGAACTGAGGCACAGAGAAGCTAAGGGGAGGCACAGGAAGACTGTGGTGGAGCAGTGAAATGAACCCCATTGTCCACAGTACTAAGCAGGCATTCTACCTGCTTAGTACTGTGGACAATTGTAGAGAAAAGCCTGAAAACTCAACCAGTAAAGGCTCAAAAACCAGAAGACTAAAAAGAACCCAAGATGTACTGAGTCTAAAAATCTTGTGATTTTTTAAAGACAATATCATGATTTTGAAGACTCTGAGTTGACAATACTGCAGTGTTTAAATTGGGTTGGAAGTTGCAAGCAGCAGATCCCAGAATGTTAACAGGGCATCTGAAAGCAGCTGGGAAGAAGTCTAAAATGGAGAGCATTTAAGGATCTGAAAGCTGGAGCAGAGTTAATATAAATTATCTGATCAAAATAGACTGTATGGCACTTGCCCTGGCTAGAATGTCAATTGTAAACAGCCTGAGGTTCTGTTTATGTTTGGTTGCTTGGGTGTTTTCTACTGAGACAGTGTGTACTCCAGAGACATTTAAAACACTGTGGTTTGCTCCACTTGCTAGATTGAACAAATGGATATCTTTAATTGAATCCCTATAGTATGTGATTCCTACCTTGCTCCCTTGGTTTTACCTGAGCTAAAGAATCTCTGTTAACAGCTCAGTGACATCAGGCTCTTATAAGATATTAAATGTGTTGTTTCTAATCAATAATGCTTTTGCTGATGAGATTCCAACTTTTTGTTTGTAAACAAAACTTTCCTGGACTCAGTGAATCACAGCAATGTATAACTTTGAAAGATGCCTGAAGGTTTTTTAGTTATATTATTATAATAGCAGGATTGTGATATAGTCAACTTGAATCAGACAATTCCTGGCTGATTTACTGTTTTGCTGATAACAATGTGGCCAAAGGAAGTCACACAGCTTTTCTAAAGTATATACTATAGCACTTGGTTTTAGCTAATTATGAATGCTGCTCCATTCGGAGTGAAACAATAAAAAAGTCTGTATTTCAGAAAGAGAATGATGATGATCTTCAGCCTTTTTTTCTTCCACTTCCTCCTCACAAAAGAGACTTAACAACAGAGCACCTTGGGGAAAAAGATTTATGAATCTGAATAAATTCCTAGCACTACACCCATTCTCCAATGAAGAGAATGGTAAATGGTCTCAGTAAACAGTAACAATGAGAGCAGAAGCAGCAAGAGTTGTGTCCTACCCAAATCAGCCAGGACCACCATTGATGGAATAATTAACTCTATATGTGCAGCAATGGAATGATACTCTGAAGATGCAGTTAATCTGTTTCTCTGTGTGATTGAATGCTTTTCCAGTTATGAAGTTATTGTGAAACTTAAAGGGGAAAGGAAGAAAAAAGATTATTGTGACTGGCTTTATTAAAATGTGCTGTTCTGTACTTGATTAGGTCTCTTATTTTGTACTTTGTGCTGCAAGCAACACATATTAAGAGGAGGACCTTACTGTAATTGATGCAGGAAATATTCAGGGACTTCCTTATCTAAAAAAAATCTTCTAGATGTCTTTCATTTAACTTTCTCTCAAAACCTCCTCATTACTGTGGAAAGATACATACAGTAATTGCAATGAGAACTTGTTCATTAAAGTAATGATCTCTTACAGTCAGTGGTGTACATCGCCAGTGGTTACATTTATTATATCTATGTAACAATAAGCCATCTCCTGTATATAATTATTTTCCATGAGGTAGGTTTTAAAGGCTAGAAGTTTCATCAATTTCAGATCAGTTCAACTCTTCAGACTTTTCTTTTTTGTTGTATTCTCTCTTATCCACAGGTCATATATCCTCATTATCTTGTAGTGGTTGAATAATCCTGGATGCTGAATGAAATTTACAGAAACACATATGGGGATTGGACTCAGCTAACAACCTCTGAATACTTTCAAACCTGAGAGAGTATTCCCAGACTGATGGTTGATGGGGCTATTTGGCTAACCGATGCACTTGCTACTCATTGAAAAGTCAGCTCATTAATAGACATGTGTAGCACTTACATAGTGCTTGCCATCTTCACAATTAAGTAACACCCACAACAGTCCTCTCAGGTAGGTCAAGATTATTATTCCTGTTTTATAGCTGGGGAAATGGAGGTAAAGCAGTGTAGAGCTAGATTAGTGGTTCTCAACTTATTTATCATTGTGGGCTGCATATGTGTTAGCTGGGTTGCAGGGGCCGGGTTTCAGGGCAGCGACAGCCTGGACCCCACCCCTGGATCCCAGATCTCGGTCATGTGAGGTAGCCAGCTGCCTGCCCTTGCTGGACCTTGGCCCTCGCCGGGTGGGTTTGGGGGCCTGCCAGAGAGCTTGCAGGGCTTGGTGGCAGCCCTGGATCCTGCATCCCTGACCCTGCAGGGTTGGCCGGGAGCCCTGGACCCCACCGTGCGAGGCCAGGCAGTAATTCCAGACCCTTGAGTTTGCGAGGCTGGGCGGCAGTCCTGGAGCCCCGACCCACAGGGCTGGCCAGGAGCCCTCCATTGTGGGGCAGGACAGCAGCCCTGGATATCAGACTGGCAGCCTTGACCCCGGATCCTCCACCACATGGGCTGGGCCAGCCTGGCCTAGAAGCCCCAATACCACCACCCTGGGTGGTGGGGCATCCCAGACCCTACCGGGCCAGGCATCTGGGAACCCAGACCCCGCCACATTGACTGGCCTTTTCACACAGCTGAGCTGGGCCCCATGTATGGTTGAAGACCCCTGAGCTAGATTTTCCTTTGTTGGCACAGACCTATGAGGGTAGAGTGGAGCTGCATGGCATTCTGTCTCAGAAAGGCAGAATGACTTCCAGAGCTTCCCAGTGCATGGGCTATAGCAGACTCTCCTTCTACATTGCCAGACAACCTCGCTGGCCTGCACACAGGGAGAAGAGAACCATGATTCCACCTGCTCTCCATTCTTCCTTGGGCTCTCTGAGGTGCCATACCCTGACACAGAGACGTCAGTTCTGCCCAGCCTATGGAGGCCATGCATAGAAGAGAGGTTACTTTTTCCACCTGCTACCTATCCTCAAGGCTCCTATGTGGGGAAGCAGCAAAGTCTGGCTCATAGTGAACACATGGCAGTCTCAGTGCTTTTTATACCACCTTCCATCCCCTTATTAATTCATCTCCTCCATGGACTTAGAGGTAGCAATACCACTAGCACTGAAGCTTCTATTTCAAAGTATACAGTGTGCAGCAGATGTGCAAGAGAAGCTTGAAATATCTATATCATAGTTACAGACCTGCTGACACGTCCCTCGTAATCACATTGTCTCCTGCTCACGTGATGAACACGATGACTCAAGGTTTGGCATTAGCCTTGCCTTATTGTCTCATCATCATTATTGCTATTTTATTTATTATTTTTATTACAGTAATGCCTAGGAGCCCTTATCCTGCATCTCATGGTGCTAGCTACCATAGAAACACAGAACAAAACAATGGTCCTGGCCCCAAAGAGTTTCTTGGAAACAGCCTCAGGGTTTTCTCCCAGTCTTGACATGCCTTTAATAATACATACGGTATAACTCAGTAGCATCTCCAAAATCTTCCTTTTTATCAATTCCTCTTACATGTGCTAAATAGAATGAAAAAATATAAACATCAGAGGAGCACTATCAACTTAATACTCACTCTGCCCTCTGGGAATATTTTTACAAGTGGCACCTAAAAGGATTATCAGTGAAAGAAATTAAGAAACATTTTACCCATTTAATTCATTTTCTGTTTTGTGCGTTTGAAAATACTTTGTGCATAGTCAGTTTCACTCTGTTTTGCCTCCATAGAGCTTGATCCCACATAGACTTATGAAAATGCACAGAAGTCAACGGGACTCCTCATGCATATGAAATTACATGTTTAAAGGTTTGGAGGATTAGTTTTCCCATTTGTCTGGATCCTTCACAAAAGAACAACCTTGAAAAATGGAAAATATGATTGTGAAACCATACATTTTGGCTAGGGGACTTGAAAGCAGGTATGGGATCTGAAATTATTGTGAGATCATTTTTTAAAACTATCTAGATTTCAAGTTGACACTCTGATTAAAAAACTGTTGTATTTAAGAATCAAGTGCACACAACAAAGAACAGGTTTGTAGACCTGAATAACAAATACCACAAATTCAAAATTCTTTAAAAGACTCTGGACCAAAACATCCATCCCTTTTTGTGACCTCAGTATGCCCACTTTTCCCTCCTCACAGACCATGACAGTTACATTTAGCCAAATTGGAAAAGCATATTAGCTGCATATTTTGAATGCAGTAAATCAGTAGTGAAATGGTTAACGAGGTTGGCATGTTTATTTAGGCTTCACATTTAACACTCTATAGGGATAAATGGGTGAATTTCACACTTCTCTTGGTGCTACTGTTCCAGTGTGTTGGGCTGTAGACTCAAAAAGACATAAGTGCTTCATTTTACATTGTCGAGGTTATCACTGCATCCCAATGGGGAGAAACTCATTTTTAAAACAGACAGCTTATATTCTGGAGCACTCTCCAGAAGTTCACAGGAAGAAACTAATTCATTGGAATTAATGGATTTTTCATGCTCACAAACTTCTATTGTTCCTGCACATGGACATTTTGGTTCTGGCCCATCTCTAATTAACAGCTGCTGTGGATTTATTTCTCTCTCTTTTTTCTATTGGATGAATAGAATTTCTGATTTACTTTCTCCTTCCTTGTTGACAGTTATACACTACTTGGCAGACACTATAAGAATTTGGACAGCAAATATCCATCTGATCCTTTGTTTCTCTTTTGATAAATAATTAACATATGTAAATATTCAGGAGAAGTAGACAGTTTTAATCATCTTATTAGTGCTCAAAGGAAAAGTGCAATATAGAAAATACTTCAGTACTACTACATTTTATGAGAAATATAATTCAATATTTAATAATATAAACAAAAATGGGTTGCTGTAATAACTGATTAACAATGATTTCATGCTAAGGTGCCTGTCACAGGGTGGGATGGCCCTTTAAGTGGAGGAGTTTGGGTTTAGCCCCACATGTGCTTAGTTATCTGTCTCAAAGGTGATGGATTTGGGAATGGTGGTTGTGTCAGGTGACCAGGCATCAAGGAATGATAACACTCTTTTTCCAATGAGAGAGCATGCTAAGTAAGAAATAGAGGTGGAGAAAGACGTGCAAGGGATCTAGTTGGGTACCAGGGTCAGAGGAAACTGCTGAAGGCTGTCTCCATACCAACCAGAGGGAAAGGCCTGGCTGAAGCTATCTTGTAAAAAACAAAAAACAAAAAAGAGGGGAGTTAGAAGGCCCTGAAGAAGGGTATTTCTAGAAGGAAATAATCTGGACAAGATAGTATGGTGGGTATTGAAGGGAGTTGATGCTCTTATTTAGAATCCAAGCTGGAGGTTTTAGAGAGGGTAGGAGATCCCCTCCAACAGTCTTCTCAGAATCTGCCACATTCCTGTGTGCAATTCAAACCAATGTGAGTTTGTGTTACCACTTGTACTATAACCCTGAGTGCCCCCAAATACCTTTTCTACTTATGACTCCCTGCCTAGGACATACATACTGCCAGCATGCACTCTGTGTGTTGTATGCTGTACTGCTCTGGTTCAGCCACTTTGAATCCACCAGCCTGACAGCAGTCATCACGGATACACTCTGGTCTTACCATAGTTGGTTAATGTTAGCAGGTGACCCCAACAAATCCCTGGTCATGCACTTTCCCAAAACTGTGTGCTTTGCAATCTCCATCCATCCTGCTGCAACATTCAGAGGAATAACAAGATCTGTTTGCTCCTTTAAAGAGACAAAACCCACCAGCTTGCTGCACAAACTGAAATTAACATTCATTTTAATTCAAACACAGCCCTGGTGATTTAGCTTAATGGTAAAACAAGTTTATTAACAGCAGAATATAGGATTTTAAGTGAGGTCAAGTGTAAGAGATAAAATTAGAAATGGTTACATGCAAATAATGGTAAAAACATGCACCGAAAATTCTAAAATGTAATCTAGCAAAGTGCAGGCTTTGTTCAAGATGGCTTTTCTCACCCACAATCTTTCTGCAAGTTGATGACTGAACCCCCTTGTCAGGATCTTCTCCAGATCCCAAAAGTGCTGGTTCATTTGTCTTAAGTGAAAGAGAGAGCCTGGGATTTTCTGCCCCTTCCTCTTATAACCCAGTGAACCTTTGAAATGAATTCTTCTGAAGGTTACTCTTTAAAGTATAGTTTATGCATGCTGTGAGGAAGGTGACATGGAGTCTGGTGGTGAAGGACACATCATGCTGTTCCCCCTCCCACACTGGTGTTTGCTAAAATGCAATTTCTCTGTTTCCTTCAATCTTTTCCCCCTACTGTTTTAATGGTCCTATTTACTGCTTATATGTAAAGTTAGGTTAACACACATTCCTTTGTTTCAGATAGACCTGCTTAACAACTTTACCTAGGCAAGGCCATCCTGGTCTTGAACAGCTGCTGGTGACATTCTACAGAGAAAATTAATAACTTTATATATAATGTTGCTCTACACATTTTACCATGATGTTATTGACCAGCAAGTCATTAATTTTCAGATGATACCTCACAAGGCATATTTTGTACAAAGATTATTACAATAGTGTGTAGGGTGTGAATACAGGGATTTAGGTTCCCATATGTCCAGATTATGCCAGATATGTCCAGCTTTTTGGGTTTTAAATAGCACCCTGGAGGAATTTATAAAAATCTAAAAAGGTCCAGGATTTCCCTCCCAATGCAGGAAATGCGCAGCAGCATGTCTGTGGCAGCTGCTGACAGGGTGGCCGGGCCGGATTGGGCTGCTCGCATCGGAGCCTCCAGCTCCCCCAGTCCCCTGCAGCCC
Organism: Dermatemys mawii; assembly: GCA_007922305.1. Taxonomy (NCBI): domain Eukaryota; kingdom Metazoa; phylum Chordata; order Testudines; family Dermatemydidae; genus Dermatemys; species Dermatemys mawii. The sequence goes on from ML677341.1 coordinate 60,553,574, forward strand.
AGTGTGCTGCACTGGCAGCACTCTGGGGGTAGCGGGGGTGGGGCTGCACGCTCTGCAGGGGAGCCCGGCAGTGTGCCTGGCTCCGCGTGGAGCCAGACACGCTGTTCTGACCGGCATGGTAAGGGAGCCGAGGGGCTGGAGAAGGGGCAGAGAGTCTGGGGGGCAGTTAAGGGACAGGGAGTCGGGGGGCGTTAGATGGGTTGGGAGTTCTGGGGGGAGCCTGTGAGAGGGAGGGGGTGTGGAGAGGGGTCGGGGCAGTCAAGGGACAGGGAGCAGGAGGAGTTGGAGGGGTCAGGAGTTCTGCGGGGGCGGGGGCTGTCAGGGGGTAGGGGTGTGGAGGGGGGTCACAGCAGTTGGGGGACAGGGAGTGGGGGGTGTTAGATGGGTCAGGAGTTCAGGGGGGCAGTCAGGGGACAGGGAGAGGTTGGATAGGCGTGGGAGTCCTGGAGGTCCGTCAGGGGGTGAGGGGTCAGGGCAGTCAGGGGACAGGTAGGGGGTGGAGTCCTAGGGGGGTAGTTAGGGTGGGGTGGGGTCTCAGGAGGGGACAGCTGGGGACAAGGAGAAAGGAGGCTTAGATAGGTGGTGGGGTCCCCGGGAGTGGTTAGGGGTAGAGGCTCTGGGAGGGGACGATCAGGGGACAAGGAGCAGGGGGGTTGGAGCTGGGGGGATTGGATGGGTTGTGGATTCTATGGGGGGCAGTCAGAGGGCGGAAAGTGGGAAGGAGTGGCTAGGGGAAGGAGCTATTCCCCCGTGGGATGTCCTCTTCTTTGAATTTTCAAATATGGTAACCCTACAGGGACTGGAAGTAGAAAAATAGCCCAGTATGGGTGAAAACGCTGAAGGTGCCTGTGAGAATCCACCCACGCCTGGCTGGGGTAAATGGAAGTGCTTTAAGGTGTCAGCAATAATTCCTATCTAATACATCTCAAAGCATCATAGCAGACAGACACTTCTCCTGACAACTTTAAATGTGGAATCAAACATGGCTAAAACTTATCTTCCCTCCTAAATTACATTTATTTCAAGGCATGAGTTGAAATGATGAGATGATGTTGTCTGTAATGCCACCAATACATTAATGTCACCCTGCTCTTTCTTCTTTCTTTATCAAGAACAGACAATGCCATCTGCCCAGTTTTCCAAATCTCTGCAAAAACAAGCATTTTCAAAGCTCAGGATGATTAAGATGCTTTTATTTTTTCTCTTTGAGCTGGATTGTTTGGACAGTACCTGATGATAAATTTTATGGTGCCTTTTCTTTTTGTGTCTCTTTTAAGCCTCAATCCTGCAGAGAGAGACTTATGCACATGCTTAACTTTACACACTGAGTAGTTTTATTGACTTCACATTGTTTAGTAAGTCATTGTTTTATTTTTAATTGTTTCACATTGAATTCTGCTAATTTGTTCCTTGTTAGCTGTCTCTTTTTAGAGTTTCATTCAATTTTGTTTGTTCCATATATCTATATATCTATCATCAGCAGCTATTTGCTCTGATTTTCAGTTGGATAACTGGACTGTTTTCATAAACATGATGTTGGTCAATTGCGTACAGTTACTCAGAGTCACTTAAAGAGTGAACGGCCCTGTTGTAACTCTGTGTTCTGAATGGCAGAGACTCCAACTGTAGCCTACGGAGTTTATAAATAAGATTCTGGGAGCTGTCTGGTTAGCTGATAACAGAGTTATTAACTCTGTTCAAATGCAATTATATATGAAGAGATTAAAAATCTGTAGCCAAACCAGTAAAATAGCAATGGCTAAATTCTGCCTTTGGTTACATCTGTGCCACCCTATTGGAATCAATTTAAACTAAACATAAATACTATATTTTATACAATTTCCTCACTGAATGACTGTCTCTGTCCCTTAAAAATAATAATAAAAAATCTTGAATCGGTGACTGAACAAAATACAGTATAATTTTCCAGTAGTAGCTTACTTAGCCCTAATTTAGTAAAGTTTACCCTGACATGAGTGCTCAGGATGTAAAATGTTAACTGGTTAACTGGTAAGCATTAGTCTTACCGGTAAACCTGCCTTAACCGTTAACCCCTGGGAGGGCTGACTGGCTGTCCCCAGCAACCCCGCGTTATCCCCAGTGGCCCTGTGCTGGCTGGCCAGCCCACTGACCTCAGCGGCCTTGTACAACCTGACTGGAGTGGGCCCAGCTAAGCCACCCGGCTGAAGCAGTCAGTGCTGCGCTGCCCAGCCAGAACAGCCGGGTCCCCACCACCCAGCTGAAGTTGCACAACCCAGCCGGAATGGGCCAAACCATGCTTCCCGAGAAGCCTCAGCCCCAGCCACACCAGTCCTGGTGGGACCAGCCTCAGCTGTTTATTTGGTTAACCATTTAAATGAAATACTTTTAATCATTTAAACGGTTAACTTTTTAAATGGTATTTAGATCTCGAGTAAGTGCTTTCCTAAACTAAAATCTCAGGCGTGGTTTACACTTAAGTTAGGTCAACATAACCATAGTGCTCAGGGCATGTGAAAAATTTCACTGACCCTGAGTGCTATAGCTATGCTGACCTAACCCCCAGTGTAGATTCAGCTATGTTAATGGAAGAAAGTTTCCCTTGGCCTAGCTAACATCAGCTTGGGGAGGTGGAGTTTCTACAGTGACAGAAAAACTCCTTTTAGTGTAGGTAGTGTCTACACAAAAATGCTGTAGCACCTGTAGTGTAAAAATGGCCTTAGACTATGTTTTTTATCTAGAGAAAATTAATTGGAGGTTAAGTGTTAATTTAACTAATCTTCACAACTGTGGATCGGCAGACCAGGTAGATTTTTAGGTTTCCTGGACCTCAGTGAGGTACCTCACACCCAATCTGTAGTGCCAGTAGGAGAAAAGGAACTTTGAATGCTAAAAGAGCATGAGTGTGGCTTTGTCTGATCATGATCATAGCATGCACAACATGCATCTCTCTGTAGGTCAGTCTGGTTGTAACTGAGAGCAGGATTTGTACCTTCTGCATATTATTGGGGAACAAGACAATTCCATATTAGGAATCAAGGAATCATTGGACAGAAGGGCCAAATCTTTTGCTAGTGTTACAGCATTGACTTCAGTGGACTTGGGCAGAACATCTGGCCCTAAATTAGTCATACATTTTATCAGACATCATGTATGATTCCAACAATATGTTTCATTTTAAAAAAAATATTAGGTCCATCACTCCTGAAACACACCCATTAACTTCAATGGAACTTTACATGGAACAGAGCACCCTGACTCTCACTATATAGTGAAGAGGGACATAAGGACAATTTACTATACAGCGTGTGTCTGAGAACTATTTCATAATTTTCTTTCTAATCCTGAATTTAGAGTGTGCTATTTTAAACCAACTACTGTACTGTCAAAATTTGCCATAAACAAACATCTGCCAATATATATATATATATATAAACCCTGGTTAACTTTATCGTGCAATGCAATCAGATGAATTAATACTCCCCTGCATTTCAAAATAAATAATCAATCACTTTGACAGTGCAACCATCATCTATTGTCAGAAATCACATTCTCATCACAATCAAACTACTAAGTTGGTACACTGCTGGGACATAGCAGTTTTTGCTAGGATTGTAGAGTACAGTGGAGAATAGCTTATTTCTTCAAAGGAAATCTGCTTTAATTTTAATTCTAATTTCTCATAAAATTCAGAAAATAATTCTATTAATAGATATTGCTTACTCGTCTCCAGACCAGTGAAAAATGGGGATTTGGAGGTGCAGGAGAAGAACACCTCTAGATTTTGGAATTAATCAATTTGACTATTTCTTTGAATGCTTGGAAAGATTAAGTTGTGGCTTTGCCACAAACTATGTGAATGGGTCAGGTGATCGTTGCACTGGCCCAGAAGCAGATTGTGATTCAGTTGCAAACTATCTCTCTGCCTAACCTGTTTCAGGTGGGACATGCCCTACAACAGCTTTATACCTAATGCAGCTATGTGGCCAGGTACACTAGTGCAGCTTTGCTTCCCAGAGTGATGAGGAGGATTAGAGTCAAGGCTCAACCCATTTCTTCCACACTTGCAAGGATGAGAGGAGTAATGGGCCTTTGAAGCTTGTTTACCCATCTCAGGCTACTACCTGTAGTGCAGATAGATTTGTGTTACAGGTCAGAGGGATGCTGAGTAAAATTATGTTGAGCTATCAAAAAGTGGAACTTTTGTCTGGTGGGAAATTCAGATCTTTCAACATTCATTTTTGTCTCTAGTCAGGAGGAAATATTGAAATATTAAAATTTCCCATGGAACAATACACTGTAAAACAACTTGAAATGGAAACATTTAACAAACATATAACGTCAAGTCAATTGAAAATTAAAGTGTGTGTCTCTGTTGTGGCACATTCCTTCATAGGAGTAGGCCAGGTTTCTAGGTGAACTACATCTGATACACCTTTGACCATTTGACTTCCATGATGCCCCCCGTTTCTCACCCAGGAGTGGGACTTCATTGCAGCATTGGCAATGTACGCTGGTCAGGGATTTTGGTCCTTAGAAGAGAATGGGATCATCAGCCTCCAAACTGCAACTCCTGTAAGTCGAAGCGCCACAGTAGGGAACTAGTTTAATGGTGAACTGTCTCAAAACAAAATGCTTTGGGTTAGTTCAACAAACCAAAATATTTTGACTCAGTTCAAGCTCAAACAGATATTTCAGTTAGTTTTCCCAACAGAAATTTGGGGAGGGGAAGAGAATCTGCAACTTGTATGTGGAAAATTTTGATTTTTTTAATGTAAATAGCAATGTCCCAAAATCATTCAGATGGAAACTTCCTGACCAGCTTTAATATTAGCCAGGGCCGGCTCTAACTTTTTTGCTGTCCCAAGCAAAAAAAAACAAATAAGCAAAACACGCCCCCCCCAAGTGCTGCCCCTCCACCCCAAGATTTGCTGCCCTTTAGAAGGCATTACCCCAAGCACATGGTTGATGGGCTGGTGCCTGGAGCTGGCCCTGATATTAGCTCTATTATACTCACCCTTTTCTGTAGCTCAGCTTACTTCTGTGTTGAAACACAGACCAATGTTCTTTCTTCAGGACTCTGCATACTATAGCTCTGAAGTTTAGCTCTTTAATATTTTTTCCTGAAAAGTATGGTGTCAGTCAGCCAACTTCAGGGAGGATACCATACAAGTTCTTCATAAATAAACATGTAACTTATCCATCAACATTTGAAAACAGTTTGTGGAATACTTTTAAATAACTTAACAAAACAATGCCAGTACATTTCTTGGTGTTCCTCATACAAACTTCCCCATTCGGTTGCTCTCACATATACTTCAGCACAAGGTTTTAATAGACAGATACACTTTGGAACACACACATCATTTCTCAAATCTTTATAGCGTGGCCTCAGAATGTTGTGTGTATCACCTGGATTCACCAGCACCTGGGGAGGATGGCAGCCTCTCAGGTCATTTCCAAACACTTCAGAATCCCTTCAGCAAAATAGTCCAAAGATCCTCACAGCCAGGAGCAAATGCCAGACTCTGAGCTAACAGTTGACTGTCTGTTCTGTTTCTAGAAATACAGCAAATCTGTAGCTTGTGGTACAGGTATTGGAAAGCAAACATGTTTCTTGACTTCAGGCCTGAGTCTAAAGGGCTAAGTCTGATATCCATATCCTGACTGGCTCAGCTCTGAGATGGTGAATGTGTAGAACCTGCAAGATGTTTTGCCCTGAGTAGAAACTTTCTGTACAGTTACTGAGCATGCCTGGTAGCCTCTATACTCCTCACTCCCCTGCCCTTAGATATCTCTGAGCCTTTCTAACTAAATTATCTTGCCCTGCTCCTGCATGTGTGAAGAGTCACAGGATTCAATGAAAATCCATTTTTCCTTCTGTCATAAGTGTGAAGTAGCCTAGAATTAGTGTTTACCTGTAAGGGGTTAAGCTAAAGGTAATGTGAGAGGTGGACAACTGACCAATGAGAAATTCCTCAGGAGACAAAGGATTTTAAGTTTCAGTTTCTCTCTGGGTCTCTCTCTGTTCACTTCGGCTATGGGATGAACACAGCTATGTCTTTCACTGTAACTATAGATTCTATTAAGTACTGTAGTCAGTAAGTTTACCTTCTTTTTATCACTTGGAGGGTTCTCAGGGGTGAGTGTTGGCTGGGTGCTTCTTGATATTGTAAGATTTAGCAGAGATATCACCAGTGGGAGAAAGTTGCCTCGGGGGAGAGGTTTGGTTTCTGAATCCTTTTGTTGATTATGGTAGATGCTGTTCTATTGATGGTTATAAGGGATTTATTCCTCTCTTTTTTCTTTTATTAAAATCTTTCTTTTAAGAAGCTGACTGCTTGTTTTCCATTGTGTAAGATCCTGGTTTTGGATCGGGCACGTCTCGCAGGATCAGGCAAGGTTTGGTTTTTTTATTCTCTCAAGCTTTCCAGGGAAGGAAGAAGTTTGGGGGGTTAGTGGAAAGGGAAAGAAGAGTCCCAAACTACCCTAGACCTAGTTTGGTGGTGGCAGCGTACCAGGTCCAGATACAGAAGAAGTTGTGTTCTGGGGAAAAACATTTTAACCCAAGCTGGTAAAATAAGCTGGGGGTGGGGGGTGTATTTCTTTTTTCATGTGGGTCCCCACATCTGTACCCTAGAGTTCAGAGTGGGGAGGCAATCCTGACACCTTCCCACTGTTTCCCTCCCTTTCTTTGGAGTTAATCAAATGCTGCAGTATAAACATATGGGTTACACTTGGATCCCCTTTCTTCCTTGCATGGGAGGATTAGATAGGCCATAATCTGGCCTTAATGGAGAGAACAGATAACTAGCTCTACAATTAAAAAAGGTATCCCATATTTGGATTCATTATATTAGCACTATATAGAATTCTGAAAACCAAGGTTGTGATATCATAGTTTTTTGGCAGCTTACAAATGAAGGATAGCCAGTCTAACGTTATAGTTTGCTAAAAATATTCATTAAAAACACACCACATATGGTGCAGCAAACCACAAGGGAAATTATACTTCTTTTCTGTAAAGTACTCCCAGTAGAAAAATGGTAAAGCCTTCTGTTTATCATTAAAGTTTATGAGGTAACTTCAATGATATCATGAAAGTATTATCATATGAACTGCATAGTATTATCATTTATTTTCTACCAATACATTAAGCATTACTCCTTCAGGTATATCATAGAGATGGAGTCACTTTTCTATAATGAAATTTGGGTCAATAAGAATGGACTGGTTGGGTGACACAGGTCTCATATTCCTTTGACAAGAAAGATAGAGGTGCAGTGGGTTGCTAGCATTTTCAGCAAAACTTTTATGTGGGAGAGGGTATGCATCTGATGTGCTCAATTCAGCATCTAAAATTTCCCTTGTTATATATTTTTATAGTGAACTAGAAGAAGTCCAGAGTTTAGGATCACCCTAATGTTCCAACATATATATAAAAAACAGCAAAGTTTTGCTGGTGATGTCATTAATACAAATGTCCATAGCTACTTTACTGGCTCTCTTTTACTAACAAATGAACAAATAGAAATAAAAACAAAAACCCTCTTTCAGGGTGTCTTTCTGAATTTATCATTACAAATAAATATAAAAATAAAAAAAGTGAAGAGCAGGAAAAGGAGAAGTTATTCACCCTCTGCTGTAATTGTAGATCTTCGAGATGTGTCCCCCCTCTGGGTGCTATACTTCCACTTCAGATATGAATGTTCCCCATGTACCTTTGATCAGAGATTTTAAGTAGCAATGACTGTTCAGCCCATGCTTGCACCTTACACATCCTTAAGCCCTGGTCTGAGTTCTTTCTGTACCCCAAAGCTCTATTGTGTAAACTCAGAAACACAGGGGAAGGAGGGCAGGTAATGGAGCACCTATAGCGACACATATCTTGAAGAGCTACAATTACTGCACAGGATGGGTAATCTTCTCTTCTTCAGTTAGTGTCCCTATGGGTGATCCACTTTGGTGATTACTGATCAGTACCCTCTAGAGGAGTGGAGAGCTTCAAAATCAAGTACAGTATGGAAGATAGTATTGTAGACACAAACATAGCATCCAAAGCTGATTAATGGATTCATGCATAATGTTTCAAAAGTGTGTATGGAGGTCCAAGTTCAAACTCTACATATCTCTTCAATGAGGTATTCTTAAGAAAGGCCACTGAAGTAGAAAAGGATCTTTTAGAATGGGCTAGTATCTTAGAAGGTGATTGAATATCATTAGATTGATAAAAAAAGAGATGATGCATCTAGATATCCACAGAGAGTCTTTGCTTAGAAATTGAGGATCCTTAGATCTGTCAGCAATAGACACAGTGGGTAATATTTCCTAAATTATTTAGTACTGTCCAGGTAAAAGGCTAATGCCCTCTTGACTTCAAACTATATGCCATACTGCATCTTCCTTAGTCAAGTGTGGTTTAGGGAAAAAAACTGGAAGATGAATGGTTTAGTCAGTACAGAGCTTGGATGACACCTCTGGTAAGAAGGCAAAACCTTTTCCTTGAAAAATACTGTGAAAGGAATGTGTGCCATCAAAACAGCAATTGGAGGGCACCTTATTGACAGTCTTTGTGGCAATTCGGCGACAGCTCTAAGCATCTTTAGCCACCGTTGGCATTTCGGCAGCGACTGCTTCTTGCTTCTTTCACCACTGGCAGCAAGTCACCAGCAGCTCAACTCCTCTTCCACCACAGGCAGTATTTTGGCAGCGACTGCTCCTCGCCGATATCACCACCAGTAAGGAATCTTTTCTTCACCGCCTAGGGTAGCAAAAAGCCTGGTGCCAGTCCTGCATAAGGTATAAGTTAAGGTTCTAAATCAAGTTCTGATGTTTGATTAGAAGCGATTCTCCAAGTCCTTGAGCAATCTCACCATGATCAGGCATATGCAAACTGAAAAACCTTCCATCAGGGAATGAAAGATCATAGTAGTTGCCAAATATATTCTATTAGAGTTCAAAGACAACTTTTTTTCTTCAATTCTAGGATGTAATCTAAAATCTGACAGCTGGGAAAAAGCAGGTGAAATTTGTTTTAGTACTAATGATTGCATCTCATCTATTTTGTAGGTAAAGTATTATAGGTAGGCTCCTTCCTATTGCATAACAATACCATTTTCATTTCATTGGATCAGGTTGTTTCTAACCCTGTGTACTATCAATAAGCCATGCTTTCAGATGAAGAACTCTGAGGTTGGCATGAAGGATTCAGCTGTCATCTTGAGAGAGAAGATGAGTAAGATTGGTCAACAAGCTTCCAGCTGGGTGCAATGGAGTAAATCGTATTCATCTCAGCAGTGTCAGAACCACCAATATAACTATGGCCTCGGCTTTCCTTATATTGATCAACACCTTTGATATTATGGGTTTTGGTGGAACCACATATAGCACACCCAACATCCAATGAAGGAGAAGGGCATCTCCCAGGGAGAGGAGACCCAGTCCCCCTCTCAGACAGAACTGGGAGCACTTGTTCGTGGCAGTGGTGAACAGGTCTAACTATGGAACACCCCAACACTGAAATATGTGGTGGAGAATAAGGGGATCTATCTCCCATTTATAATCCCGAGAGAAATATCTGCTAAGGGCACCTGCAGTGACGTTTGAATACCCAGATGATATACTGCCGATACATGAACATGGTTGTATATAAACCAATTCCAAAGTATCACTGCTTCAGCACAGAAGGAATATAACTTCACTCCCCCTTGAGGTTTCACATAAAACATGAATTGCATGGATATCTTGTGGGATTCAAAAGAGCCCCATTAATCGGTAGCACAATTCAAGAAGATGATGCTGTGTGTAAAACATCAAGCAGTTTATGCTGGGAGTGCTTAATCTCTTCAAATGGTGTTTGAAAGGAGCCAGCTATCTTTCTCATGAGGTCCTGAAACTGCTTGAAATAATCTGCTAGTGATAGCAGAGAAGGCATGACTGCTTCATCTGGAGGTAAAGGTGAGCTGTTAGTTAGCAAGGTGATTTTGTTATCCATTCGTACCTCCTGTGCCTTGAATGTTTCTTCTCATGGTTCAGGCCTTTGGGAGTTGGGGGCATGGGGGAGATGAGGGAGACTACCTACCTCAATCATGGCACAAGTGAGACGAGAGGTTCAAGAAAATTGTTGGTGATATGCCACCCAGGGGTCCCAGTACGGACATTGTGGAGGCCCATATGGGATGGGAGGAGGCATCCAAGGATGCTCATACTATCAGGATGGGGCTTGAAGGTGTCTCTCACTGCCTCCCATATCCTTGAAAGTCTCTTGGAAAAATATTCCTCTGATAACGAGAAGGGGTACCCTGAACAGATATTTGAAAGACCAAAAAGAAATCCCCATCCTCCTCCTCCTCTCCTCATGTGGAGCACCACTAGAAAATGGTGGTGACTCCATTGTTACCAGGTGAATGTCTAGTGAACTAGTCATTCCTTGGTACTGAGAAAGGGTCCATACCTAACAAAGAAGAATCCAGCATCTCCATCATAGTCAAGTCTTTTGAGAATCTGAATTCCTGTGACACTAATATGGTGATTGGTACCAAGGCAGCAGACAGAGCATAAGTGATTGTAATGGAGGAAGCAGATCTACCAAAGGTTTTAATGCACTCTGAGGACTGTCCAGTACTAGACAGTTGCTTGATCTTCTGTGGTATGAGCTACCAGGAACCAAATTGCCTCCACAGGTACTAACTTAGAAGAGGTAGCCCTTTTCCCCATCTTGCTTCATTCTCCTGATGGTACCAATGATCTGCTGGAGCCAAATCCCTTTGAGTCCTTGGATTTAATGGTGCTTCTAGTACCTGAGGAAGCTGCAGCTTCTTGAATACCGAGATGGGAACCAGAGGGCTCTAACATAATTGTCTCAGCCAGAGACTATTTTTTTGTTTTGTTTTGTTTTTTTCCATAGCAGATTCCCTACATGGGGAGCCTGAACTTTTCCTAGAGTCCTTCTGAGAGGTTCTTGAGTCTTCCTTTTAGAAGATCTGTGAGAGTACTGAGACACTGTGACTGAGGTGCTCATCTTGCTTAGAGACCAGGTTCCCCTAGCCCCGGTCAAAAGCAGGATGTAGGGAGCTCTCCATTCTGAGGAGTTGCAATTTGATCTGATTCTTTCCAGCTCTTGATTTTAATGTCAGACAGAAGTGAGGGAGGGAAGTATGATTCTCCAAGGCAATGGACATACCAAGAGTGTCTGTCGCTCACCAAGAAAGTCTCCTGGCATTTAAAGCAATGTTTCAACCCCAGAGAGCTGGGCATACTTTCTAAGTAAAACAAAGTTTCCCAAAGGGCAATGTTCCTTACAATATTTTTTCAAAACTAACTACTAATTACTATTAGCTAATACTATTAATCTAATAGTAATTAATGCTAATTAAGCATAACTATACAGATAGATAAAGTTGAGCTAAGCTCAACTCAGACACTGCTGAGGCTTCATCTGAGACAGAGGCAGCTGAGAAGGAACTGAGGGTGGTTCGTCCATTCAACTCTATATAGCTTTGGTGCAGAGTGCAAGCTGTGTAGGGTAAATGTGTGGGCTGAACTGGCAATGGTACCTCAAATCTGTGATCGTAGGTGCATGGGATACCTGTGCATCTGAAGTTGAAGTGCAGCACCCGTAGAGATACTACTCAAAGAACAACTTGAATTTTTGTAGAATGAAACAGACAAAGATAGTGGGGACAGAATTTTCAAAATGACCTAAGTACTGTAATTTAGGAGAAAAAGTCCAATCGAATGAACATCTGTTCTTAAATTACTTATGTGCTTTTCAAAATTCCAACTCAGACAACTTTGCAATATCTTTTTGTCTGAAATGATGTACCAGTTATTATAATTTACATTGAAATGGCCTTCAAAAGCATCATTTGTCTAGGTCCCAGATTCTTAGGGTTGTTAGTAAGAGCTCCTGTCATATTAATAATCAGAGTATATATTTTACAGCAACAAAACTGTAACATGCTGTATAAAGTGTCTATCCAGAAGAAATATCTAAACAACCTTATCAGGCACACTAGCTTAGGAAAGGTAAATGTTTGGGCAGTGTAGTATGTCTGTCTCACTAATGGAAATATTGCCTTACTGCACAGGATCAGAAGGAAAATTCATCTGTTTCCGGAAACTGAGCTTTAAGGTAGGGCAGAAAGAATTACCAGATCTTTATTACAGAGTGAATGAACCTATAACAGGGTGTGTACTCCCACACTGGCAATGAAAGGGTTAACTGAAGTGACAGTGCACTTGGGGAATGGGTCAGGCCTGATTTAGAATGAATCCTAGCTGTGGGGAGTGAGGCTGATGAATAAAGGAAGGAATTCAGGGCAGGAATGGGAATGAAGCCCCTGAGAAGAGTAGGTCTTGGGATCTTCTCCTTTGAAAGCAGCACTGGAGAAGGGTCAAGAGACTTCACTGGGTAGGTACAGCAAATTTCTGTGGGGAGCCATGACAAGAGGAGAGAGGCAGACCTCCACAGGAAGGAAGTTCTGGGACGTGTCCCTCAGTCCAGGAGGCTAGAAAGAACTCTGCAGAGTCCCAAATGGAACTGGGAAAAGGAGCTAAAAGTAAGCTAAGGGAGGAAGTAGTACAGGGAAGCAACAAGAAATTTTGGAATCAGATCTAATCTGCTTGCCACAGAACTGGAACCCAGAGTACAAAGAGAGGAATGGTAAATCTGGGCATCTACCCATGCTTATTTTTTTTAAAAAAACATTGATTAGTGTAATAGGTGCGCTCCTACCATCAATCAGTACAAAAAGATTGTTGGGACTAGACCCTGTCCCTGATTGCAAGGGTGGTGAAAGGCCACATCCCCCAATGCTGAGGGATATATGTGGTATCTTCTCCATTTGAAGAGAGTACTTTCCCCCCTAAAGACTTTGGAGATGGCCAAGTCTTTTGACTAGCTGGCCATCTTTAAAATTATATGATTTACCTTACTGTAACAGGTGCATCAGTTGTCAGTTGGGGCCCTACTGTTCTGGGTATGGCATAAACACAGTAGAAACAGTTACTGTGCTCCAAAGAGCTCCAAATTCAGGTTATAACAATAACTGGAACTGGCAAATGAGACAAACAAATGGAGGAGGAGGGCTTGAGAGATGAGATTGCTTTAATTGCTCGATGCATCATCTGATGTTATTACCAAAAGCACAATTGTCATAGCAATTAAACTGAGTAGAGACTAACTTAATGCCTAGGGGGAGCTGGCTTAGGTGGCCCTATAAATCAGAATCAGAATTAGGTAGCTAGTTTTGAGGGGGAGGGAAATAGCACTCCAAATATGTCTGCGTAGCTGCGCAGCCCAAGAAGCACATGGTTCAAAGCCATAGAAGTACATTTGGGCTAGATAGAATCCTAAATAGGTAATGTGTGAGTCAAAGCTAACCTAACTGGATCAACACATTCAATGACATTTTTAAAATTGCCTGTTAACCTCATATAAAAGGTTGTACATTGAGTGAACAGAACACACTACTTTATTTCTTTGCATTATACTTAAGCTCTTGAACCCGGAGGGGCAAAGTGATTAATGAGACATTAATACACAAAGTAGAAAGGCTTTAAAGAATAAGGAAATTGTGGAACAGAATCATTTCTCTTGTATGCTTCACATTTCACAATTTCCCCAGGGAACCCGTGTAGATTATGGAGGACATTAATTAGCAACCCCAAACTGCCTTCAAAGTTTGGGTGGATAAAGTATGCAGTCTGAGAGAAAAAAATTCAAATGAAATTTCCTATCTCCTCTACAAAACAGCGCTAAGGCTAAATTAATTACTCAGTTACTCAGCAAAGCTAGGAACTACAGAAGTGGGTGAAAAGACGCAAGAACAGCAAATCTTCTCCAGTTATGTAGCTAAAAACTAGGTTTGACAGCTCCTCAATTTGGATTGAGGTTTGAGCAAACCTAACTGTCTCAGCATTCCTTATGTCTAATAGCAATTATTATTCACTGCAATTACCCTTTTTTCAAATAAAAACTACATAAAATCACAATATATGGAGTTTCTCTCATCAATTATTAAGCTCTCAATAGGAAAATAATAAAAAATGTCATTCCTGTGAAACATGTTCAGAGAGAATCCACTATGAACAGAACTGGTTAAGAATATACCATGATCATTCATTTTAGTCTATGAATTTCTGAGATTTATTCTGTCTTTCATGAATCACAAAGGCATGATTATAGTCTTAATGATTAATGTTTAGTCAATAATAGTGAAAATCAGAAAGAAAGCAGTGATAGTAGCAGTGATCTTCCATAGTTTTCTCCTATTCAACGAGCTTATATTTTGAGATGTCTTTCACATTCAACCTTATCACTTTTTCATAAACATCAGTAAGTAAAGTGTTGACAAAATAAAACATTGACACCATCTGAAATTGCTTTAGAAAGTGATAATCATGCTATACCAAAATAATCTTCAATGCTACCTATATCATAGCAACACTAAATAGAAATCAAATTGCTATGTTTTCATAGTACTCAGAGGATCATAGTGCCTTTGTGAAAGAGAGGCTTAAAGATTAAATGTTGACAGAATAACACAAGGTGTAAATAGTAGGCAAGAAACCTGCTCTGCACTATCTCTACAAATTGGTGCATAAGCATGAAAATAATGCTCATTATTACCGGGTTCTGGACAACAGTCAAGAGCATGACAGTCATTTGGAAAAGGGGAGGGAAAAAGAATGGATCATTGTACATCTGGAGACTTTTCTATAAACTGACAAAGAATATTTCACCCCAGTCTACATGATATAACATGACGGTGAACAGTATTGGTGTAGTAAATTATGTTTCACTACAAGCAAAGCTGAAATAAGTGTTTTAGTTTCAGATGATTCATACTGAAAGTAAGTTCATGTTATGAATGCAAGTAGGAAAATGGAGCTTGGTAAAGATGTAATATGAGGGTTAGATTGGTATTTTAGGTTGAGCCCTGAGCAAGGAGTGGAGCATAAACCAACTGTACCAATCCAGAAGTAGGATCAGGGGGCATAAGGACTGAAATGCTCCTCTGAGTCACGGTTCGTCTGCCATCCCCACCCCATTTGCTCCAAGCAGATAACAGTTTACTGCTTGTCTTACCAGCAGTGAATTACCATCCTCAATCATGTTGCAGCAAATGTAAGGTGGATCCAAGACTCCTTTCATCATTCTATGCCCATCTGCTCTTAAGAGTAGCTGGGTGAGTAGTCCCACTTACTCCCACAAACCTGGACCCAAAGTTAGGGCAATAAGCATTCAAGGATGGTTCTTACTACTTTGTGTAGTTGTATAGTCTTAGTTGTAATCTGTGACACATCATGTACCAGAAGGGTCCTTCAAGTTATTGATCTTCAATGGTAGATGCTTCACAGCCACTTCATATGAGGGTAAGTCAGGGTGGCACAGTCTATCCATAAGCAGCATGGTTCACTAGGAGTCTATTTAGGCTGCAGCCTACCCACAGCCTGGTACATGGCCTGCTTGACATTGTCCCCAATAGAGAGCTATGCATAACCACACACAAAATCTATCCCTGAGAAAACATTGTGTTTTAAACTTAACCATTGCTTTGAATATAATTGTCTTTTTTACCATCCCTTGTTTTTAATACGCTTGAAAATATTGTTTCATCCTGGTCATGTACTATTTTATTTGTCTTATTATCATACCATGTTCTCCCAAGTCTTTTACTTATGGAGTATGAAAAATACATGGCTTTGTCTTATTTACTTTCTTGGTATTACAGCTCAAGATTACGTCAATTATGGGAATAGGGTTTATGGTATACTGTTTTTACACAGCTGGTTGGTTGAATATTCTGTGAAACTTCCTATTGCATTACAATTTATAGATATTTATCTATCAAAGGCTATTTTACAGACTATGCCAATTAAGTCTGATAGGTTGCCTAAAATAAAGTTCAACTGAAAATGGTATAGGCTGATGACAGATCACAGGATAATAACCATGCAGCCACTGATGTATGCACCTTCATTTTCTTCCTACAACATTAAATCAAAGGTCTAATGCCTTCTATAATGATAAACTGTAGAGACTAAGGATCATAGCATTCTGCCCCCATTGAGACGCTGTTCTTGATCCAAAAACTTTAAAGGGATGGAAATTAATGAAAATTAATGTCAGGAGTTGCTTGTAGTAGAGAAAGCATTATAATTGGGCTATGATATATACATTATAATACTTAAATGAGTGGTAGAGCTAACCACTTTTAAATCAGAATTAATTCCTTGTTCCTATAATAAAGGATTAATTAAGATCTCATTGTTTGTCAATCTGGGCTCTGTTAAGTGACATGTGAGATCAGATTCTCTTCTCAGATACATCAGTGGTGTAATTCCATTGGGTTACTTCTCATTCACAACTATTTATGTAAAAAAAGAATCAAACTCATAATTTTTTAGCTATTTATAACTATAAATTTAAGGGCTATGTTCTCTGCTGTGCCCAAGGTACAATACAGTGGGAGGATGGTTTGCAGTTCCCCGGCTTTCTGTCCCTGTACTAGTACTGGAATAAGCTAGAATGCTGTGGTGGCCATAGTCCAAAGGGAACATATGCCTGATGGGGATACGTCCAGTCCAAGAACAGATTCCATCACCACAGAAGCAGATAGCTCATTCCAGATATGATTAACATTACTTACAAAGTAACCTGAGAACTGCATGTGCCAAGAAACACTTGGCTCTGTCACTGGACCACCAAGCTCTCTGGAGAAATTCCACTGCTCAAGGCTTCTGATAGGGGTTAAAAAAAAACTTTCCCTTGCCTCCTGTAAATCCAGAGCTTAAGATCTCCAAATATCTCTATGCTCTATTCCAGGAGTGCCCAATCTATGGCCGGAGGGCCATGTATAGGCCACCAGACCATGTCATAAAGACCCACAGCCTACTTCAACACAATATACTCACAGCTGATTTATTAGCGTATTGCCATTATGTTTACATAATTTTCATTTACACAAGTGTGTAAATAGACAAAACTGTATACAGAAACAGGCTAGATAAATACATATGAAACAAACAGTACTTAAAATATAAATCAATACAGGTGACTTTAAATCTTATTAAAATATTAAACATCTGTTTGACCCACAAAAATTTGTGCTTAGGTATATGTGACCCTTCTGTGTAATAAGGTTGGGCTCCACTCCACTATTCAGTGCATTTCAGCCTGAGAGTTCTTGGCACTACCACTCTAGGTATCTTTTCTCCACTTCAGCATCAGAAGATCTGAACATCGCAATGACTGGTGAGGACAAAACAAAGAAAGATGGCATCTAGGAGCTACCCATTATTATTTCAAAGGCACACAGTTATTCTAAAGGTGCATCAAGCCACTGTTATAACTAATTCAATTATTGGGATTGGATTGGGTCTGGAACTTTGAGAGGAAAATCAGAACCTAACACACTTGACACGTCAGAAGTCTGTAAGGAGAGTCTCCAGCATGCTCACTCTTTTTGTCCCTGGTTCCCATTGATTAGATGTTAACAACATGTCGACAGATCATTTCATTTTCTAGCATGGATAGCCATGCCAATACAGCACAGTATGAAGAAGAAACAAGTGCACTGAAACACAGAGAAATGTAGCTTCCAAGCAAGAGGGTAGAAAAGAAAGAGATGATTTTCGCTGGGCCTCAAAACATGATTGCTTTGCTTTGCTACGCATGAAGTGGCATAACAAAAGAGAATGAAATGACTTTTGTGTAGAGAATACATATTTTTAATACAGAGAGATGGTACATCTTGTCTTTATATTCCTCTGTCTCTGGGAGTATTTGTTTTTGAAGGAGTTGCTGTAGGCATTGTTGCATCTGGTGTCCCTTGTGAGTTTCCTGTGGTAAACTGATGTTTTATTTTCTTAAGAATCTGGTTTCAGTTTTATATATATCCTCTTTCTTACCTTTCTAAAATAGTATTTTTTCTTTATCTCCTTCTGTAGTCTCAGTATATCCATATTCTTTTTTTCCCCTGTTTCAAAACATTTTCTTTCCCACTCTGTCATTCTTATTAGAGATTCACATATTTCTTCTGTCTTCTTTATGTGCAATGTGTGATGTCATACACTGGACATTACTAAATGAATTATCACTCCATCCATCATACTGCCTGCCCAAAGATGGGTATGCAATCCATGTAAAACCCCAACAGCTCTGTATGAATTCCCACAATCTTTAATATTGCCTTACTGACTCATGTATACAAGGCACTGCCTTGGGAGAGCTCTTTCAAAAGCAAAGTCTCTCCCTCCTCTCCCTGCAGTAGTTATTATGCAGTCTATGGGCAATATTTTGGACATTCATTAATACTAGTTAGATGGGAGTGCTTATGGAATTACATGCTAGGTTACATTCAGACTAAAACCAAATGAACTTGCCATGATTAATGTAATTACACCAAATGGCAAAGGAATTAATAATTAGTGTTCATTTGTTGTTTACTGGCAATATTTTTTTTTATAACTGTAAATCGTTATTAATTTATTTTATATTCACTGGGAAAATATTCATCATGTTGAACTTATTTTTGTCATTGACATAGATGGCATAAATAACTCTAAGAGTCTTTCTTTGTAAAGTGGCTGGCCTTGCATTGAGGCTAAAGCCAAACTTCTTTCCTCCTCTTTTAATCAGAAAAAAAGAAGCTGATTATATGGCAGGTTGGTCTGGGGGAAGACTGGGCTTGTGTGAGGAGAAGATAATGGAGAGGTGTGTGTATGAAACAGGGGACAGGGATGGGATGAAGACTAAGAAGAATCCATTTGTTTCTACTTTGGTCATGCTGCTTTATGCCTATCATAAAACACTGCAGCACATTAATTCTTTACATGGGTCTTCACTGCAGAGGATGAGAAGGAGATTCCTACACCTTACCCATTCTTTCTGTGTGACAAATCTGAGGAACTGTCCCAGATTGAGGAATCAATAGAAGAGCTTTTGGAACAAATTGATAAATTATACAGTACTAAGTCACCAACACCAGATGGTATTCACCCAAGAGTTCTGAAGGAACTCTGATATGAAATGATAGAATGAATAACTCTGGTAGATAATCTATTGCATATGTCAGCTGGTGTACTAGATGAATGAAGAGTAGTTAATATAATGTTGATATTTTAAAAAGGCTCCAGAGACAAACCTGACAATTACACACTTATTAAGCCTAACTGCAGTGCCAGGCATATTGGCTGGAAACTATACGTGGTTTGAACATTGGCCTGCTTAAGCTAGGCTTGTGAGTTCAATCCTTGCAAGGGCCATTTAGGGATATAGGGCAAAAATCTGTTAGATGATTTATTTGGGGATTGGTCCTGCTTTGAGCAGGGGGTTGGACTAGATTACCTTCTATGAACACAATTGTCAGACTACATAGTTGACCCCAATATGTTGGGGGAAGAATCAACACAACATTTGTAAATGAAATTGTGCCTCACCAATCTATTTGAATTCTTTGAGGGTGTCCATCCACATTATCACAAGGGTGATCCAGTTGATATAGTATACTTGGACTTTCAGGGTCCCTCACAAAAGGTTCCTAAGCACTGAGGGACTCATGGGCTAAGAGGGAAGGGCCTCTCATGGATAACTGGTTAAAATAAAGGAAACAAAGGGTAGAAATAAATGGTCAGTTTTCACAATGGAGAGGGGTAAATAGTGAGATCCTCCAAGGATCTGTACTAGGACCAGAGCTGTTCAACATATTCTCAAATGATCTGGGAAAAGGCGTAAACAGTAAAGCCACAAAGTTTACAGTAATACAAAATTACTCAAGATAGTTAAGTCCAAAGCTGATTGCAAAGAGGTAAAAAGGGATTTCATAAAATTGGGTGACTGGACAACTAAATGACAGATGAAATTCAATACTGATAAATGCAAAGAAATGCACACTGTGAAACATAATCCCAGCTATACATTACAATAATGATGTCTAAATTAGCTGCTGCCACTCAAGA
The DNA here is from genome assembly GCA_007922305.1 of Dermatemys mawii. Classification (NCBI taxonomy): domain Eukaryota; kingdom Metazoa; phylum Chordata; order Testudines; family Dermatemydidae; genus Dermatemys; species Dermatemys mawii. The sequence continues at coordinate 60,573,518 of ML677341.1, forward strand.
AAGAGATTTTGGAATTATCATGGATAGTTTTCTGAAAACATCTGCTCAATATGCAGGGGCAGTCAAAAAAGCAAACAGAATGTTAGGAACCACTGAGAAAAGGATACATAATAAAACAGAAAACATAATAATGCTACTAGGTAAATCCATGGTATGCCCCACCTTCAATATTGCATGCAGTTCTGATTGCCTCATCTCAAAAAAGATACATTAGAATTAAAAAAAAATACAGAAAGGGGCAAGAAAACAGATTAAAAGCTTCCATATGAGGAGAAATTAAAAAGACTGGGCCTGTTCATCTTAGAAAAGAGACAACTAAGGGGAGATATGACAGAAATCTATCAAATCATGAATGGTGAGGAGAAAGTGAAAAAGTGCTGTTTACCTCTTCACATAACACAAGACGCAGGGGTCACTCAATGAAATTAACAGGCAGCAGGTTTAAACCAAACAATAGGAAGTACTTCACACAATTCACAGTCAACCCGTGGAACTCATTGTCAGGAGATGTTGTGAAGGCCAAAAGTATAACTGGGTTCAAAAAAGATTTATATATGTTCATGGAGGATAAGTCCATCAGTGGTCATTAGCCAAGGTAAACAGAGAAACAAACCCATGCTCATGGTGTTCCTAAACCTCTGAATGCTAGAAGCTGGGAATGGGCAACAGGAGATGGATCACTTGATAATATATTTTTTTCTGATCATTCAGTCTGAAGCAAACCAGCTACTATTGGAAACAGGATATTGGGTTAGATGGATAATTTGTCTGACCAGTATGGCCATTCTTATGTTCTTGACATAGGAGAAATGAGTGTGGTTGGAACTGCACTCTGCTCCATTCTCCAGTTGTTTGAATAGCCCCCAGGACCTATGAAGAGCCACACACAACTTAGAGCAACCCTGAACCTGTTGTATCAGGAGCAGTAGAGTAGATCACTATAAAACATAGAGCTGTCTTTCATCCCCTCTTCTGCAGCTGCACTGTGCACTCTCTGGTAATGTGGAAGATCTAGCGCCTTATATACTGAACTGGAAATTCAGCAGTAAACACTGATGTTACTGTTTGAAAATGTCTTGGTTTTCATTTTTTAATTTTAAATAGCAATAGTTTTTATTCTGAAAATTAAACTGTATAAATAGCAAATTTATACTAAAATATCAATAAAATAAAAAGTAGTATCCCTCTGATAAATTAAATGGCCTCAATGAATTTGAACATATCCATTTGAACAATAATCAAAATTAATGGCAACTTTTAGTTTTGTTAAAAATATTCAGTTTTATACTTACAAAATTTTTGTTCTACTACATATATAAACATCAAGCTTGTTCATTTGTGGTCATTTATGTTACCTTATTTCTTATTAAGATTAACCTGGTTTGTAGTTAGAAATATTAGACAAAGGAATCTTGAGGCAATGAAGAATGGGGCCAAATTTAGTTTTTTTATTCAAAGTAACCAGAGTTAAACACTGACAATTTATTCTTGCTATCTTATATATAAACATTTCTATGGCACTTATTGCCATTGAAATATGAGTGTGTGTCTCCATTTTGCTTTCTGGCATGACTGACAGAGAGGATGTGAGGATTAATTAGACTGGTAGAGAAATCCTCTGTGTTTCCCTTCTGAAAATGGGAAACAGCTTGCTGAATGTTAGAAGGGAAAGGAGAGTCTGATACGAGGTATCTTGACTGAAATTCATTGATAGGACTCTTGCACTGTTACTGTTTCTGCAATAACTAGTCTGCAGCTATATTTACTTAAAGTGATCTTTCTAGATATATATATATAAAAACAACCAACAAGACAGAATAGGCATACAGAGTTGTTACTTCACATTTCAGTCATTGCCTTTTTGCAAAAATCTCCTTTCCCCCCCTTTGCTCCATCGTTAATAACAGGCCTTGATTCACCAATGTATTGCCCATTTCTTAGCTATGTTGACAACCAGTCCAATGGTCGGAATACAGAAAAGCATTTCCAGTACCTATTTGACATTTTTACTTGATGTATTTGGTATTTCAGTGGCATCCATCACTGTCCTTCAACAAGTATGTCTTAGCAACAGGTTTACATGGGATTCAGTAACAGACAAACATCATGGTAAAGGTCATTGTTTTGAAACCCACTTTACCTTCAGAAACTGTTCAACATGAAAGGACGCTTGTTTAAGAGCAAAAATGTGCTAACCCTCAGGCTCTGAGGTTTCCTTTTAATTTAATTGAAAGAGACGCATTACACAACTCACATTTAATCTATGCAACATCAATATTGTACTGCCAAAAATGCATATTTGTGGGCTCCAGTTCAGTAACATAGGTGGACATGAGGTGAAAGTAGACAAAAAGAGCAGAGAATGGCCTCCATTAATAAAAGTACTTAACATGTCTCTAACTTTAAGGAGATAGGTATTCCCTTTAAAATCAAAGAGACCAAAAGTGGAAGGTAAATTGCAGAAACAATAATATTTTGCAGTTCTGTAGCACGACAGGAAAAGATCTCAAAATACTTTCCAAATATTCAACAATCCTCTCATTTCCCCAGTGAGATAGATAAGTATTATTTTTTTTTCTTACGTCACTGATGGGGAAAAGCCTGATCCAAAGCCCCCAGAAGTCAATGGAAAGAGTGCCATTGATTTTGATGGGTTTTGGATTAAACCCTCATAAGCAGGGGAGCCCCCAGAAATTTTTCACATGGCATTCACAATGCACGGAACCTTCAGGGATTCTGGCCCAGCGTTTCTTCTCCAATGGAGAACAAATTCAGGTTCAGCACCCTTGGAGACACTTTGCATCATGTGCGCTGTGTGAAAAATTCCTGGGGGTTTACCTGCCTATGAGCAAGACAGCAAAATGAAGCCACCCACCAAGTCTCATCACTGGGTTAAAGACAAAACCTCCTTGTAACTACCTCCATCTAGGGCTCCCAGATGGCTTCTCTGTCTGGGCATTCGCTGCGGATCCCTTCCTTCCGACTGGACATGGGCTGCTGGAAGTGGGGTGAGGCCTGGCAGGCCCCTGGAGGAGAGCACTGGTGCAGGAACCCTGGGCAATGGCAAGGAGAAAAATGCTGGGCAACCCACTGTGCACTCAGTCTTTGTGCTGCAGCCTCTCCATCATGGTGCGGGATGAAGGGGTGGAGCCAAACTTGAGTGAGCAGCAGTGTGACCCCCTTGCACCAGGTTGCAAGACCACTTACTCAATTTTAGACCTGCTTCCTCCTCCTCATGACAGAGGGCCAAAGGCATACCTGAGTGCAGCAGTGGGGCAGCCAGCACTATTCTTGTTTGCTGCTGCTGTGGGGCCAGCTCTGCTCCTGCCAATGGTATGTATAATGCATAATGTTTGAATGGTGCTGGTGCCCCAGATTATAGGCATTGGCTTCTGTGATCCAGTTCCTCCCCTTGTGGAACTGTGTAGCTGCTGTATCAGTGTATATTGCCTAGCAGGAGTCAAATGATTCCTTTAGTCAAAATTCCTTCTGGGAATTCTTACTGAAGTGATGTACCATCCTATCTTTTCTAGGATGCCTTACCATTTGTTGAACTGAATGAAACCACTCGCCCATGGTTATTTTCTTGTATGATGATTGCATGTGTGGTTTTGAGTATTGAAAAATGAGATACTGCTAAGAAATAAAAACAGCTCATTTTCACATGAATTCTCTTTTTATCTTGGTAGAAGAAAAAAAAGTCATTTCCTACAATACTCATCTGCTAAAACTGTGTGATACTTGCTAAATACTGTGACAAAGCTCTATCCTTATCTTCGTGGATTCTGCGTTTCCTGGTGGATTTCACTAGCCTCAGAGGCTCACTGTGATGCTCACTGTGACCCTCCACGTGGCCCTTCTCTCTCCAGAGACAAGGTCACAGCCTGTTGAGCCATTTTCATCATAAGCCAGTGAGGAGAAGCTATCCTTCCTGGCACAGTCTCAGTTGTCTCCCAATCTCAGTGATTAATTAGGGGAGGTAGAAAGTGGAGAGCCCAGGCCCGCCCTCTACTCCAGGCTCCAGCCCAGGGACCCTAATAGTATCAGCTAAGATGGCTGACCTTTTAGCCACAAAACATAATACAATTCCCTAGGCTACTTCCCCACAGCAGTCCCTGCTTCTTCAAACTCCACTTCACCCTTACCTCAGGGCTTCCTTCCTTGCATACAATATGTCTATCGCTCAGTCTCACCAACAGCACAACTTCTTCCCACAGCTCCTGACATCCACACCCACCTGACTAACTGGAAGGCTTTTAACTGGTTTCAGCCAGTCCCTGATTGGCTTCAGGTGTCCCAATCAGGCTAGCTGTTTCTACTGATTTCTAGAAGGTTCCAGTGGTACCAGGGATTTGTTTAGCCTGAGACTCACATATCTGTTCTTCGGCACTTTCCTATAGCCATCTGGCCTTACCCCATCACAATAGTCACCTGTAAAACTGCAGCTAAAAATACAGGAAGAGTACATTATTCATCCTGGCCAGATGGCTAATCCTAATTCAATCTTCATAACTCAGTCTGTTGTGCTGACCCCCCAGGTGTTTATAATTTTCAGGTAACCAGCCTATAACGATGTTGGTAAGGTTGGCAAATACTCTGGGAAATGACTTGGCACTCATATTAGCAGACAGTTTGATCATGTATAGGCACATGGGAGTAACAGACCATGCACGTATTTCTGTCTGCAGAATCAGTGACTAGCTGAAAATAAAAGACAAAGGTAGGCTGTAAGTGGTGCAAAGTGCGTTGACAGCTCTAGCTAATCCCCCTCTTCAGGGAACTCTCTTCTAGCATAAAGTTGGTAGAAGTGGCTCGCTTTCTTTCCTGTGCCAGCTGCCCTTCCAACCCCTGGCATAAGAGAAGGAGAGGGCTTGTCTCTGGCATTCCAGGAAGAAGAAGGGAATGGGGGGCATGGCACAACAAAGCTCTGCTACGCCTGAACCTCAAGTTGTACAAGTTTGTGCTGTCACTGTGCAACCCTAACTTGTGCCTGGGCTGAGCAGCCTTGAGAGACGGAGACACAGCTGTCTCCCTGCAGCCCTCTTGGAATGAAAAATTTTACCCAGCAAGAGAAGGTGAATATTGGGATGTGAGAAGAAGATGAAAACAAAACAAAACAAAAAACCACCACCAACAAAAAAACCCCCAACAACTATGCAGTGACATGAATAGTGCTTCCTTCAGGAGAGTTTCAGTTTAATTTGTCTTTCAATTATTTTACTTTGAATATCTAATTAGTATATTTTAGATTAAGGAGACAATTGCCATGTCAGTCCTGGGTCCCCACCATTTCAGTTGACATACTCAGGCCCAATATAAGATGATAAACTAGTTTATGTACTCAATAGTAAGAGTTATAAGCTTTGTGAGCAATGTAATGGAGACATTGCTGAGAATGCTATTAGAATGGAAGATGTAGATAAGTGCTACAGACAAATAGAAAAGAATTCTAAAGAGATTATATGCTAAGAAATATGATTATTCATTATTTAAAAGTTCTAGAAGTAAATGGTCAACATAGGAGGCTTTGAAATAGCCGGGTCCTAGCTACTGACCTCTGAGGCATAGTAGAGAACAAATAACACCAAAAGGATAGGTTCAGGTGCTCTTACACTTACTGAGTAGTACCTTAAACAACCTGTTATCTCATTGATTTCAAATAGGACTATTCATGGGAGTACATATGGAATGGTCTCCAGTCACTCTGTGGTGGAATTTCCTCTATGTGGGCATGATGTTTTTTTTTCCCCCCGCCCTTCTCACCCTAGACAGATGTTAGTGCTCACAGGAGCAATATGAACTTCTGATCTGTCTTGCGTTTCTCTGTGGAAGACAGCAAGAGTCCAAGCATAGTGGAGGCATCCAGGGGAACATGCTGTCACAGGATGGGGTCAGTCCACAGACACATATGGAGGGCCCAGGATTTGTGTGACTGCAAGGGTTGCAGGCCTTTTTCTTAATCTGAGTACCTGCAAGCTTCTCCCCAAGGGGCCCTGTCTCTTTCCAGGCACTATTTCTACAGAGAATATGATATATGGTTCTTACTGCAGTATGATTAAAGCACACAACTTTTTGAATACTTATCTGAGTCTTTACTCTGAGTCTGCAGAGTTGGAATGGAAAACTTACAAAATAAGGCTCTTGTGAGATTTCCAGTATTTCTTGCTTCCGACAGAGACAGAAATACTTCCTGCTCTGACAAAGCAATATACTAAAGCAGCAGTTCTTAAACTGGGAGTCGGGACCCTAAAGTGGGTCGCCATGGCCGGCTAAGACTTGCTGGGGCTCAGGCCAGAACCAAAGCCCAAGCCCCCCTTGCCTGGGGCTGAAGTTCTTGGGCTTCGGCTTTGGCTTTGGCTTCCCTGCCGGGGTAGGTGGGTCTTTGGTTTGCCTCACCCCTACCCAGGGCAGTGGTGCTCGGGCAGATTCAGGCTTCAGACCCTTGTCCTAGGGCCATGTAGGAAGTTTTGTTGTCAGAAGGGGATCGCGGTGCAATGAAGTCTGAGAACCCCTGTAGTAAAGTATGCAGAACAGATGCACAAACAGCTGAAAAATATTCCTTATATTTTATATATATTATATATATATATAATATATATATATATTATAAGAACTTTCTAAAAATGTCACCAGAACTTCAGTTTGGATCCTGTTAGAGCGGGGGGTGAGGGATGCGGGGGGTGGCTGTGCCTCCCCAAACACCCTGGCCCTGCCCCCTATATGACCCCCTCCCACTTCCTGCCCTGCTCAAACTCCCCAACCCATCCAATCCCCACTGCTCCTTGTCCCCTGACTGTCCTCTCCCAGGATCCCCACCCCTAACCACTTCCCTGGCACACACACCCCTAGCCATCCTCCCGTCCCCTGGGATCCCTGACCTTTGACTGCCCCCTCAGAATACCTGACCCACCCAACACCTCCTGCTCCTTGTCCTCCGACTGCCCCTTCCAGGGATCCCCTGTCCCTAACCACCCCCCAGGACTCCACCCCCTCATCTAAGCCCCCCTCCCTGCTCCTTGTACCCTAACTGCCCCCTCAGGACCTCGCCCTTGACCATAGGCATGTAGAGCACATTTCATTAGGATGTGCACCCAGGGAGTCCTGCCCTAGCCCTGCCTCCATCCACTCCCTCCCACTTCCTGCCCGCTGACTGCCCCACTCAAAACCGCCAACCTCCACTGGTCCTTGTCTCTGACTTTCCCCTCCCTGGACCCCTGCCCCTAACTGCCCCCCAGGACCTCACCCCTGACCCAATCCCCCCTGCTCCCTGTCCCCTGACTGCCCCCTCCGGAGACCCCATCCCCTACCTAACCCCTCTGCTCCCTGTCCCCTGACTGCCCTGACCCCTACCCACACCCCCACCTCCTGACAGACCCCTGGGACTCCCATGCCCTATACAACTGCCCATTCCCTGTCCTCTGAACGCTCCCCCCAGAACTTCTGCCCCCTGTTCCCTGTCCCCCGACTTCCTGCCCCTTATCCAATGCCCCGGCCCGCTTACCATGCCGTTTATCCCCATCTCCCCTGTCTCCCAGAGCCTCAGCGTGCCGCGTCCAAGAGCGGCCCAGGACAGTGCTGCAGCGGTGTGGCTCTGGCGGGGCCTGAGCTCCTGCCACTCAGACCACTGGAGCTCGCAGCCCCACCCCCTTACCATGCTGCTCCGAGCGGCAGTAGCTCAGGTCCTGCCAGAGCCACACTGCTGCAATGCTGTCCAGGGCCACTCCTGGACTTGGCGTGCTGAGGTGCTGGGGGATGGGGGATAGCAGGGGCGGGGCTGGGTGGAGCCTCCCTGGCCAGGAGCTCAGGCGGACCAGCAGGACAAGTTTGCCCACACTTGCATTAGGGTGTGCGTGGGCACACCCAGCACACCCCATGCACATGTCTATGCCCCTGCCCCCGCATTCCTGACTGCCCCCCCAAACCTCTGTCTCATCTAACCGCCCCCTGCTCCCTGTTCCTTGGCTGGCCTGACCCTTATCTACACCCCTGCCCACTGACAAGCCCCCTGGGACTCCCACGTTTATCCAACCTCCGGCCCCAGCCCCCTTACCGTGCTGCCCAGAGCAGCATGTCTGGAGCCAAATGTGCAGCCCCGCCCTCCAGGGCGCTGCTCGCTTGTCAGTGTGTCTCCAAGAGAAGGGGGAAGGTGGGGGAGGGGCCGGGAGTAACCTCCCAAGCCAGGAGCTCATGGGCCGGCCAGGATGGTGCCATGGGCCAGATGTGGCCCACAGGCCGTAGTTTGCCTACTCCGTGTTAGAGTTTGCTGTGAACTTTTAGGTTGGTTCTTGTTTGATTTGCCCACCCTTGTTACAATAATATCTTCTATTGAAAAACAGGTTGGAGAAAAATAGCTGAATAATTCTGCATGTTTCTGGAAGGGCTTTTAGGTTTGATATATTTTCATTTTAGTATCATCATTTAAGCATATTTCAGGAATAGAGAATACTGCTAGTTTATCATATGTTACACATTTCAGATCCTGACCTGCTTCACCCCCTGCAGTTTTACACTGGGGTAAGTCCATTGATTTTAATTGGAATAACAAAATAGTGAATCAGGTCACGTATTTCTGCAGTGTTTCTTGAAGTTTTTCATTTTTTTTAGTGGCCAAAATATAGAATATTGATCATTTATCATCCCAAACTCTTTCCCCATATTTTTCCACCAAAGCTCTGAGATCCTCTAAGTATTACTCAAAATTATCACCTTTCTGCAACTTACACTAATTCATGGCAGCAAATTTTAGGGGAGCCACTAAAAATAATGCAGGAAGATTTGTTGAGCAAAATATTACAGGATAATGAAGCAAAGAGCAAGCATAAATGGAAATAGAGACTTCACTTATAATAGAAAAGCTGAATTATTCGTCTTTGATGTTGACAGTGTTATATTGACATTGCAGGTTCCTCCTTGACCTTCATATGGTACAACAAAGGCAAGAGGGTAGCGCATTTTTATTGGAAAAGAGTTTAAAGTGTTTACAAGGAAAAGGGAAGGGTATTCATATGATAGGGGGCTGACATTTCTGTCTCATGACTGGAATGATTTAATTCTTTGATTCTGCTGCTGGTGTCTGGTGAATAGTATTAAGTCTAACACACATTTAAAATATAATAATAATAATAATAATATAAGTAATAATGACAACAACAACAGCAACCTCCTGACAACAGCCACAAAGCTAGAGGATTAACTTGCTGGAGTTTCCCTCCCTTCAGAAGATGTATAAAGTGAATTTGAAGTCACCTTCCCACTCTCCTAAGAGCCACTCAAGACAGAGAGATGAGGAAAATATTTTGAAAGATCTCTAATTTAAACATGCACAGCTGTTTTAGACATTGTGGCATGTACAAATTCAAAAGACACATCAAACACATTTGTGGTGAAATTGCATTGTTATAACCCTCAGATAAAGGTCAAAAGGTTTAGATGTTAAAAGTGAGTTAACTCCTTGCTTATCTGACCATTAAACTGTCAGCAGAGAGCTATTTTTCAAATTTATGATAGTTTGAAAACTTAGTGCTAAATAACATCTGAAGACCTATTAACCTCACTGGGATGTGAACCAGGGACTGGTTCAGCTTTAGTGCAACTACACCCGGTCAGTGAAATGGTTATTAAGGGGTAAACAATGCAACTGAATCTTAGCTCCTTTTGTCATAATGCAGTGATGACAAGCTATTGTCAGCCTTAACCTCAGATTAACACCATACCATTACGGAGAGGCTAATCTGTTTTCACCGGTTTTCACAGGCTTCCACTTTTCTTTCTATGATTTCTCCAACAAGCATAAGATGTGAAAGGACCCTAATATTTAGCTCATTTCCATACATTTGTTTTTGGAAACCCTTTATGGATTTATTTACCTATTCATGAAAAACTTAACCTTTATGTTTTATTAAATGAAGTCTTGTCTATACTACAGTTACAGCCATATGTTTTAGGGATTCAGCTACAGTGCAATAGTGTTATAACCATGTTAAGGCACTCTACTTGAATAAGCAACAAAGAGTCCTGTGGCACCTTAAAGACTTAAAAGTCTTTAAGGTGCCAAAGGACTCTGTCACTTCTGCAGAACCAGACTAACACAGTTACCTCTCTGATTCTACTTGAATAGACAGTACTCATAACAAGCATATTAAAATCTTTTGGCCTGATGTACAAAGGGAAAGCCAAACTGTGATAAACATGGTTAGGGCACAACTGTGTTGTAACTGGATGACTTATCACGGTTGTAACTGAAGTTCAGACAAGACCTATATTATTTTTGGTTTTTGAAATCAATTATAAAAATAACTGTATCTAACATAATGAGTAGCTGCAAAATGAAGTTGCATATGTAGGTGGTTGGAACATCTGAAATATCAGCAAACTGTGCTGTGCTGTCAACACCAAATATTTCAGTGCAGAAGTCATCAAATGAGTCTTTTTGTGGGGTGGGGTAGATTTTGAGAGGGATGGACTCTATAGCTCACTGGTTAGGGTACTGGGTGGACTGGGGGCAACCCAGCTTCAACTCCCTGATCTTCCTAATTTGGAGTGATCTGGGATGAAAAAGTCTGTTCTGAATCAGGTAGAGCAGAGACTTGAACCTGCATTGCCAATGTTCTAACAACCAACAGCATTTGATGGGTGCACACACCCATATTTCCATTTTGGTTTTGTTCTCATGCAGAATGAAAACAAATGCCAAAAGTTACCTTGAAACAGAATTGTTGTTCCCCAGTTGCATTTAATATTTAGTCACTATTAATTAAGAATTTATCAACATGTTTAATCAAGATTATGAAACAGCTTGATCTTCTAATGAATGAAGAATTCAGACACATGTTAAGTAAAATGATATAGGCTTATTCTGGGCATTTCACAAAACTATTTCACCTTTTCCTACAGAGATTGGAAAGTACTTATTCTTGAACTGCAGCTTTTTCAGAAATTTGTAAATGTGACATGTGCCAGTTGTTGATCCTCATCTATATTGTCGTGCCCTAGTGTTCCTTCAAACACACTATAAAGGATCTGGAAGTTGTCCTGAAATAAGTTGCTGCCATGCATTAAGTCTTTGCTTTCACTTGCCATACAAAGCAGGACCAGGGCACTACACACAAATTCAGACATAGTTATTGGAGGATTCACACATATTCTCCTGGGCTATTACCTGCATTTTGCACAGCCATGGACTGCCAAGTGAATTCTGGTCTCAGTTAAAATGTTGCAATCTCAAGTGTTTCCACTGACTTCAGTGGTTCTATCACGGATATTGTGATAAATGAAGGGGAGGTGGGTAGCTCCCCTTTATGGACACCCAGCCAGCCAGTAACTATAAAATCCCTCTTAGTAGCTGTTCTCTAAGGCCTGGGCTACACTTTTTTTTTTCCGAACTAAGATACGCTATTCACGTAGCTGAAGTACCTTATTTCGACTTACCTGGCCATCCTCACAGTGGCAAGTAGACTGCGGTGGCTCCCTGTCAACTCCATTTACTCCTCTTGCAGAACTGAAGTTCCGGAGTCAACGGGGAGCGCATTCGGGGATCAATTTATCACATCTAGATGAGATGCAATAAATCAAACCTTGACACATCGAACACTACCTGCCAATCCAGTGGGTAGTATAGACGTTCCCTAACTGCCTTACCAATAAAGGGTTAAAAAGTTTCACTACGATGCATGGGTAAAAGGAAGTGAGTGGGCACCTGGCCAAAAGAGCCAATGGGAAGGCTTGAACTTTTTAAAATTGAAACAAGACTTCTTTTTTCTCTGTCTGTGATTGCTGTCTGGGAAGAGGCAGACAGGACAAAGCTATGTGGTAAAAGCTTGTACCAAGTATGAAAAAATCACCAGTATCATAACTGGAAACTACTTATTTAAAAACCCCAGATATGTAAGTAAATCAGGAAATGTCTAGGAAGACATTTGATTTGATTTGATTATCTCTTTTATTTCTTGATGGCTTGTGGATTCCTCTGAGCTAACCGTGGATGCTTTTGTTTTGCTTGCTAACCTTTAAGCTGGACCTCAAGAAAGCTTCTGTTGATGCTTAATCCTTGTAGTTGTTTTTTAAAAAAATCTGGCAAAAGCCTAAATTCCCAGATGTATTTTCTTCTTTTTTTTAATTAATAAAATCTACATTTTTAAGAACAGAATTGGATTTTTGTGTCTTAAGAGGTTTGTGCATGAGTTGCTTAATTAGTTGGTGGGAGTAAAAGAGCTTGAGGGCATCCCACAGGATGGAATTCCCAAGCGCGCCTTCCTGGGTTCTCAAAGGGATCCTGCACTTGGGTGGTAGCAGCATCTACCCAACCAAGGTCAGAGAGAAGATGTAACTTAGGAATTTAATACAAATCTGGAGTGGTCAGTATTAATTTTTAAAGTCCTTGCGGGACCGCACCTTCTTCACTCGAAGTGCCAGAGTCGGGAATCAGCCTTGACAGATGTGCAACACTGTATTTGAGATCAGAATCTGGCATTCTGTCTTCACGCTAGCCTGGATGGAAGTTCCACATAGCAAGCTTGGCTATGGCCTGCCCTGTCATCTTCTCCTGGAAATTGGGACCCCTGTTTTTCTGCCCAGTGGGACCAGGACTTATCATACAGCAAGATGACACCTTCACCTGCCTTGGAAAATAAGGGACTGTCTTTGGTATAGAAAGATCTGGAAAGAAGGGGATAGTGGATATATAAGCCTAGCCAATTCAGTTTCAATTTGAATACTTATTGTATTGACATGACAAGACATAAGGTTGTTGTCAAAGCTAATACATTAAGGACAGCAAGTGTATCTACAGCAGGTTTCACAACAATAGCATTAGGGAAGACTCATTTTCATGTACATGTCCCTTTTTATACTGACTACAATAATATTACTGAGGTGACACAAAAGCTCTCACTCTTCCAACTGACCCACTATCTCCCACCCATATTTGATTCTAGGATACATCCTACACTCTCCCTCACTCCAAACCCTGGATTCTGGACCATAAAAGTGGAGGAGCAGCCCAAAGGGGAAATTCCCCAGGACAGGGACAGTGTAGGGCTTTTATTCACTTGCTGCAGACAGAATAATGTGATTTATACTTCCTATAGACAATCCAGACAGTGTGGTTTGTTGACTGATTACACTTCTTTTGGGCACTTTGATAATTTGTTTCAACTGGTTTGTCATGAGGCCCCCGAGGTATCTGAAATAATAATTTAAATAACAAATGTTTTGGGGTTTTTTGTTTTTGTTTTTTACTGTGCTGCCATTTATGGTCCATATGGTCCAGTCCATTGGTGACACTATTGTGTAGTCTCTGCCACACAAGTTTACATTCCTGTCACCAACTGACTGCATATGGTATGGAATAGACTTGGTACCGTGCAATGGTGAAGCAGAGGGCAACATGTCTGTATGTCCTCAGTGCTGCAGACATGTTAGAACTGCAAACGTGGTAATAATCTTATGGTTTCCATATGCCACAGCAAGAAGGGGCCAGGAAAAGGGGGAGGGGGATTGGTATTTTCAACAATCTGAATACATCGTCTATATCCAAGTAGGTATTTTTGAAGACTCAAACAGGTCCCACTCTGTGTCTATCTTCCTTTTTGTTAACAGGGATATGTAATAATAAGCAAATAGTAAACACTCATGGAACCCCAGAAAATAGGCTAACTATCAGGTACAAGTCCAGTCGCAGACTTTCAAAACCTGAAAATAGATTTTGACCCTTTTCATTCACTGTAAATCATCGTCCTTGATTATTACCATGTGTAATAATGTTGTTACTGTATTAAGGGAACTTAAAATGTTACCAGATATACTCTATTGACCCCTATTTCACTTGAAACTAAAGTTCAGTGATTTGACTTTCCTTGAAGTTAGTATTATAATACTTGCCCATGCTTACTTAAATTAAACATTTGATTTGAAAAAATAAACTCTTTCAGAACATTTTACATTTTAAAATAAACATCTGAAATAGACTAAATGCTTTTAGAGCATTCAGTCATTCCCACAATGTGAGCCCCAAACTACAGTAATAGATCTTGAGAAGGATGCTCTGCTCTCCAGATTGTTGATATAATATCTCAAGGATCTGTTTGCACACAGTCCTATATTTCCACTTAGTTTGGATCTGTTTTATTTCATTGAGTGTAATTCCACAAAAATGTAAACTCAAAACAACCAGGCTGCCACTGAGTCCCTAAATAATAGATATTCAGCAAGAAGAAATGTGCGCACTGCACACAGGGAAAATATACTGCATACAGGAAAGAGAGAGAAAATTAAAAGTAAAATGAAATCTGTCTACAAGGGATCTCAGAAAGATTGCTGTTCTGGTGTCCAGATAAGAAAGACAGGTTTTCAGCCAAGGAAAACAGTTTTCATACTAAAAATCTTTGATTTTCACCAGGGAGTAGAATAAACATGTATGGAACATTACTATGGGATTTTCTACATGCATTAAATGACTTAGAAAAATATTAGGTATAAATGTATTTATAACAAATGCTGAGATTTGCCAGAGTTTAGCAACCCCTTATCTCCCAAGTTATCTAGAAAAGATGGAAATATCTGGGACAAGTGCGAAGAACTAAGCCAGAGTTCTGCTGTGGTGTCTGCCACGAAAGCATGTGCCATTGAACAACTGGACGAACATGCAAAATGAATCAATTGCAAGAATCTCTCCATTGTACTCTAGTCGGAGTTGGAAAATTATGGGACTGGACAACACAGAGGCTATGCAAAGAGCAGCCCAGGATGGAGCGGGACGGCAGAGACTTGTTTATGCCTGAAGCAATGTCAGTGTGGAAAAGATTGAAATTAAATAACCGGTTGTTTCTTCCAGGAAGTTCATTTTTTGACTTTACTGCACAAAAGTTGTGTCCTGATCATCATCCTGGAAAGGGTGGTTATACACCTCCCTTGGGAGAAAGTGGAGGCATTGGTATGGTATGATGGGAGATTTAATGTGCCCCTCACATGCCTTTCAGAAAAACAGTGAATGAGCTTCATTATTTGTAAATGGGAGCTAGTCCACTTATCACAATGAGATATTTCTTCTCGGGTTTGTAAATATAGTTGATATCAGAATGGGGACCAATATGAACAGGCTCTCCCTCTAGGTCATTGCTTTGAACATTGCCCCTGTTGAAAGTGATTAAAAGTGCATAGCTTTCAGCTGTGTGGGGAGGCTCAGCCCTATTTCTAATGGACAAGGTTCACATCACATGGCCCAACCCAGCTGACACTAATCTCCTACCCTTACTCATACTATCACAGGGGTCACAGAATGAATGGCCAGTGGGACTCTCTCTGTGCAGGTGACCGACTGTTCAGTGTAGTGCTGAAGTGCGATGCTGGAGCAGTGCAGGGCGCTTAGAGCAGCTGCATATGTGTACCAAAGCTGTGAATGAAGAGAGCTCCAGAGCAGCCATTGCCCAGCCATGCCGGAGGAGAACAGGAGGCAATGGATATAGTGTAATTAGCCTGCAACTCTACTTACTTTAAAATATCTGTGAATACCTGGCAATAAATTGTACAGTGCAGGTCATCATTATTTCCATCTATTTGCGGGGCACCTGTCGGCCCTCAATTTTTCCTGCCTGACCCCAGTCATTCCATTGCTGGGCCCCCACTCCTCTCTCCTCATATAGGGGTTAATGAATTTGAAAAGGAAGGGGGATTGGCTTCCTGCTTTACTAGATATTAGAAGCCCTGAACCCAACTTCTCCAGCTTCCTTAAGGGATGTTTTCCTCTGAGTCCCCTTACAATCCATTTTATCTAATAACTGTATCTCTTTCTTACTGAGTACTTGCACTGGACACCTGCCACAAGGAGGTGCCAGTGATTAGCCTGGCTGCCTTCCCCCCTTCCCTACCCGGTTCCCAGATATTTACCAATTCTTTCCTTAATATTTGACAAAAATATATCCTCTCCCAGTCAGATAGGTGCACCCAGACCTCCCTGAATAATTCAATATGATATGTCCAGATGTAACCAATCTCCCTCGGTTACATATCAATTTAGCCATCTCCCTATTCACATACCTTCTGGCCTTATCAATCTGGGGAGTCTTCATGACTCCCTGCCATGCCCTCATCTGCAACAGTTCATACCAAATAACCACTCCCAGGAACAAATCCTTGGTCTGCCCTCAATCCCTCTGAGCCCTGATAATCAAGTCAATCCCTTACACATTCCTAAATAGTTTTCACAGAGCTCTTCCAAGGAGTGGACCACCCACTGCGAATCAGACTCCCATTCCGCTGCCCAGGGCAGCACTGTGATGAACTTTTCACATGCTGGGCATAATATGGCATATTCCCATCAGCATTGCTTTTCTGAAATAAAAAAAGTGACTTCCCAAATTTCCCAGGTTCTAGCCCCCAAATCATATGGATTTCTCATTGTCTTGTCCCAGCTTACTTTCTGCTGGAGCTTCCCTGTGCAACAATGACAATATGTTAAGATATAGAGAGCTGAGGTTTAGAAGTAAACAGAAAGTGCCCTCCCATGGGATCTGACACTCACACATACCCATACTCCTGACTTACTACCATGGAACCCTCAATGATTTGAGGCTCCCTCAATATCCCCTGGACAGTGATCCAAGCCCATGTATTTACATCCTCGTTGCTTAAGGACTGCACTATCTCGTTATCGCAGCATTCCAAACCTGAGCCCAGGCTGGCTGATAGTTACTACATCTGCCAGCATCCCCAGGAAGAAAATCTCCCAGCGTCTGGAATAACTGTAAATTAGCCCACAAGAGCTGTGTAAAACTGTTGACCTCTTTAAGAAGCCTGTGTACCCCAGGTGCTCCAGGTCTAGGCTCTGCAATAGCAGATTTCCCCCTGAGCATACTGCCCAACATTTTCAAATTAATTTCAGATAGATTTTGTGGTGGTAATTAATTTGCTAATAAGCCTATCTGAACAAACCCACAATATGAGTTTCCTTATATTATTTTGGTACATAAGAATATAGAAACATGTACTTACCTTATGAATGATCTTGGTTCAGTGAATGTAGCACTCTGCTTTCTTTAGCACTTCCTTACTCAAACTGAACTGGTAACTCTTTGCGTGTAACACATGATTCCCAAAGACACTCTCGGGTTTGATCTGATGATACCCAAATTTAGCCTGGCTCTCAGAGAATGAGAGGTGTTTTTTCAGAAACAGCACCGGGTACTAGGAGTCCACCTCCCCACATTTGCTACCATAGCCCATAGGTAGTGCTATTACTAGGATTGAAGGAGGCTGCTTCCTAGAGAGAGGACTGGAGATAGATTGGCATGGAGAGCTTTGGAAAACCTGTAGGAAGAGTGATCATTTATAAATTGGTAGTTCCTGTGGCAACCCCAGAAGGGTGCCTGGGAAAGTTGTTGAGAGACAGTTAGGGCCAGTCGAATAGTCCAGTCCCTGGTTCAGGACGCTTCCTGCCCCTCCACACACACACACAGTGCAGAGGGAAAAATTGTACGTGCTCCATGAATATTTTCAGGAGGTCCTGGCCATCCCTGCAGAAGAGAGTGGAACACTACTATGCTTGAGCTGGCAAGAAGGTCACTGAAGGTGTTTGTGTGGCGGTCTCTAGTCCCCAGGGTAGGCATCACCAGTACCCTTGCACCATCCTATCCCTTCCCAGCTCCATGGCTCCCCATTAGGTGCATCTCCACACTCTCCCCATCCAAGCTTTCCCCTGAATTCTCCTGGCCGTCACCCCTTGGTGATGATACAACTCACCCCTACCTGCAGTGGCTGTGTCTGTCTCTCATCTCCTGAGTTTCCTTCTAAAAATAGCTCATTTCCTCACTCTGGCAGGGATTGTCCTGTAGCACCCTGTAATACTTGAATTACTGTTGAAACAATCTTTGTCACTTGTATGAGGGGAGTTGCACCTAACGGAGAGCTGTGCGGCTGGGAAGGGACAGGACGATGCAAGATGTTGACCCCCTCTCCTCCGGTGCTCCAGTGGTAAATCACAGAGGACACTGGCATGATCCGATGACATACTAAGTCACCTACTATGTCAGGGTTGCTGTTGAAGCAATTTCTGTTACACGTTTGAGGAGAGGAGTCCCCACCTGGTTTCCTCCACCCCCTCATCTGCCTGAAGAGCAGCCCACCAGACCTGAACCATGCCAGCCTGCCATCCCTCCCTTATAGTCCGGGAGGGCTCCCCTTCCTCCCATGCATCTGGGATCATGGGTCTGCACTCCTCCCTTGCTGGCTGGGAGGTTTTCCCCTCCTCCTACTTGCTCAGTACCCTGATCCTGCATCCTTTCCCATACGTGTAAGGGAAGGATTCCCCTCACAGGCTATACTGACCCAGTGCTCTCTCTCCTCTCACATATTAGGAAGGGGGATTCCCCCTCCCTCTTCCTGATCTCACCATACAGCAGCAGTGAACATGTGAAGGCATCTGCTCAGAAGAAGAGATTCTGGTGCCACTGTGAGCCTGTGAGCTGTTTCTGCTTATGGCACCTTTCATGAACACTTAAAATAAAGAATGATATTTGGCTACTAGTAAGCACCCTAAAACTACTACAGTTATATTAAGGTTTCCACTTCCAAAGTGGATTACCCTAAATCAGAAAAAGGGCGCTCTTACTACAGTATGTCCACAAATGCTTATTAATTACTCTGGAGTATCTGTTCTGTTAGATTGTCAAGTGCTGAAAAGCTCGTTATCATATTTACCTTCTGTGGATTGTTCTACAGGCTGACTATGTATGTTCTAATTAGAAATATTTTATTTTGTTTGTTTATTTTCCGGTCATTGTTGCAGAATGGGATATCAGAGTGTCTGTTTGGCTTTTGTTGTAAACTTCAGAATCTTATATAATACAGTTAAATCTTCTCTTACTCTTTCTCTGATCAAGACTAAAAACTCACAGTTTTTTCTATTGCCTTATTCCACTCTCATACATAACTCTACTGTAGCTAATCACTGTTCCCTGGACTTTTTCTAGCAGTGCAAAGAAGAAGAGAAGCAAGGGCATGGCCAATGAGTCCATGAACTGTGTAAAGCCACTGGTCACAACTCCCATAAACATGTTGAAAGATGATTCACGTCCTCTAGTAGCTGGCTAAGTAAATTCTTAAGGCCAAATTCTGTTATCAGATGTTCACACAGAAATCCCATTGACTTCAGTGGGAGTTCAGAGCAGAATTTGGCTCAGTGATCACATTATTTTGAGTGCTTCTGATAAAAATTAGCTGCTGCAGATGCACCAAACTTTTCAAAGTTTACTCGCTCCCCCATAACATAAACTATCAACTGCCAAAGCTGATGCTTTAACTAGAACAAAACAACTAAAGTAGCATCTGCACATCCAAATTTTTGGATACCTCTCAACTCTTTTTGGATTCTATACTTCAAAACCAGTGATCATTTTAGCAAAACTGACAACTAACTATTCCATAAGTTAGAATACTGGAGCTGGTGCACACTGCAACAGACAAAACACAATAATATATCTTCACTCCAATAGTTCTCATGAATTAACTAAACTGTATTCCTTCACAGGGGCCAATGTTTCCACTATCCAGTCTTTATCAGCAATTTGTTACAGGACTGGAGTAGACAGACAGCAAGTTCATCAAGTCTATAAAATGAATTGGCATCACATGGGACAGAAGATAAAGTGATAGCTTTATGTGTGATGTTATTTCCTTAGGGAACTTTGTATGACAGCGTTATTTAAATATACCTCCCCAGTATGTGTATGTTATTTCTGATTGATTTGATTAAAATTATTTGGTTTAAACATGGCATACTCTAGTGATCTGAGCATGAGGCTTCCTTGCTTCCAGCCCTAAGTTCTAGTTCTGGCTCTGTAAATGGCTTGATCTAAGGTCTATCTGTGTCTCAGACCTGTACTCCATCTGTAAAATACATTAATCCACCTCACAGAAGGGTTGCATGAATTAACTAGTTAATGCATGTAAAGAGCATTGTATCTTGGGGTTCAATCCAAGACCCATTAAAATCAATGTTATTTTTTCTATTGTCTTCAATGGGCATTGGCTCAGGCTGTCACAGTGCTACATACACTGAATATGATGATTATTATGGTTGTATAACTCCATACCAAGATCTCTCCTCTTGTAAGCTAGCAGTTTGTGTTTAATTCAATAAGAGTATATTGCAACAATAGAAACATCCTATGTATAGTAACCAAACAACAGAGGGACAAGTTCAATATATAACACATTGCTGAATACTTTGATTCCCTAAGTCAATTTGAGTTTTGCATAATTAAGAACAGAATTTGTCCTATTGATATTAATTTCTTATGTAAACCAAATAGATGGAGTTATTTTGTATTCAGTTAGACTTATTACAATTGTTGTCATTTACTTCAACAGCCCTACTTAAATGATTAAAGTTACACACATGCTTAAGCACCTTCTTGAATTGATGCCAAAATCTATAGCTGGAAGACAGAAACTCATGATGAAATACACACAGAGAGGCTACAAAGAGTCTTGTAGCACCTTATAGACTAACAGATTTTAGGGACCATGAGCTTTCATGGGCTAAGACCCACTTCATCTGATGAAGTGGGTCTTAGCCCACGGAAGCTCATGGTCCCTAAAATCTGTTAGTCTATAAGGTGCTACAAGACTCCTTGTCGCTTTTGCAGATCCAGACTAACACGGCTAGCCCTCTGATACTAGACAGAGAGGTTAGTTTAAGAAGAACGATGTTCTCCTTCTTTGTTTAAAATTGGAAGGAAATGACTATCTTTAATAAATGTCTTGATAGCTTTGCATAATTGTATATTATGCATAATTATGCCTCTGCAGCATACTTAGTATTATGCATGTTTTTTATTTTAACATCTCATAATTAAAACTGTATATACATGCACACACGCAGTCATATAGATAACAGAAAACACGCACCCTTGATGTTAAGCTGTGGGAGTTACTGTAAGAAGTATTTCCAAAGTGTAGAGGATAATAATGCTGAATAATAATTTATTAACTCTCCCTTTAAAGATGATGCTATTTGAAAATGGACATTGAGCTTTCAGCTCTGATTTTGTGATTTGAGTATATTTAGGTCTATATGACTTCAATAAAACTATTGAGATTTACATCAGCTGAAGATCTGGTATCTTTCAGTTTTCTTACCCAATAACAAAGACAATTATGAACAGTAGGAAGTCCACAGAACCTAGGAGGTCTGCAAAACCATAACATCACCAGGAAGAGGTAGGTGAATGTGATTTGTGACTTCCTGCTAAAAAAGAATAGACAGGACTGTCACCAGAGCTGAACCAGAAAACAGAAAGGTAGGAACTAAGTTATTGGATGTGGACCTGAGGCTGAAAAGGATCCAAATGGGAGCAAGAAAGAATTCACTGATTGCCCTTCACATGGGAACAAATGATACTGCTAGATTCTCTCTTGAATGCATTAATGGAGATGATGCCAGGATGGGGAAGACACTTTAAGAAATGGAGGCTCAGGTGATCTTTAGTGGGATTCTATCTGTCTCTAGAGAAGGAGAATGACAGTGATTATAATGATCAACAGATGACTCAGGCAGTGGTGCTATAAGAAGGGCTTTGGAATGTTCAATTACAGGGAGGCATTCATGGACAAAAGATAGTTCTCATGGGATGGACTCCACCTGAGTAGGGAGAGAAATAGACTGCTATGATAGAGGTTGGAGTCTGTTTGGGTCAAAGTCACTTTGGGGAACAAAGCTACCAAAGGGTTCCCTGGAATAGTGCATGGGGCATTCTTCAGACCTCCAGGATGTGATATGGATAGAGAGCTCTTTAATATTTTTAATGAAATAAATACTGCTGGGAATTGTGTGATCATGAGAGACTAATTTTGTAGATATACAGTGGAGGTCAAGTGCTGCTAATCATAACAAGGATCAGATTTTCCTGGGTGTGATAGCAACAGATTTCTTCACCAAATAGTTGCCAAACCTACAAGAGATGATGCCATTTTAGATTTGGTATTGGTGAGTAGTGAGGACCTCATAGAAGATCTGGTTGTTGGGGAGAACCATGGTTCTAACTAATTCATTCTAAACTAGGGCTGTCAGTCAAGTGACTAAAAAAATTAATTGTGATTAATTGCACTGTTAAGAATAGAATACCATTTCTTTAAATCTTTTTGCATGTTTTTTCTATATTTTCAAATATATTGATTTCAATTGCAACACAGAATATAAAGTGTACAGTGCTATATTTATTTTTATTATAAATATTTGCAGTGTAGCATTTGATATATTCACTTTGCATTGCAAAAATAATTATACAACACATAAGATAATGGCTGAAGTTCATTCTCTTCAGTTTACAAGTGTGATCTAACTATGCACACAAGAGAAATTAAAGGCAGGTAATATTGTCCTTTTTACTTTTGCAAGTTTTGCAAGTCTACAATTCTTCCCTTTTAAAAGGAGTATTTGTTACAGTCTATTCTACATGTAAAGGAATTATCTTATTGCTTCTATATTTTGCAAAATCTGTACAATAAAACAGATTCCCCTAAGTGAGCCCAGCATAGATACACTGTTTCACGTAGGGAGCCCACACTTTGTTTAGACTACTAGAATTATATTGAGTACAACACACGCTTTTAGTTCTGAAAATGCACTAGTCTCAAGGCAGTATACTTTCTAACAAGAAACACTTGACCTCTCCCCCAGTACAAAGTGGTTTTGTATCCTTTGTATTGTCAATGTACAAATATAAGCAGATTTAAAAGTGGTTTTTTGAAATCATCAGATATGGCTGATGATCCTCCATTATTCACAAGAAAAGGAAGAGCTGTTATATTAAAATATTCAGAAATACTGTCCACAAAGCATATGACTTTGGTTAGCACCTTTTTCAAATTAACACAATGAAGGAATGATAAATATTCATTTTCTTCTTTCCCACTGGCACCAGAATGTAAATAAAGCTAATTATGGCCTTCTAAATACAATTATTAATCAGTTTTGTAGCAACATGTTATTTGTGCCCAGATGTATGCAAGTGTTCAGGTTCCTGTCCCAGATGGATTTCATTAAGTTAAAGCAATCACAAGCTGAATAAACCTCTGATCAGTACTGTGTTATCAATTCTCTCTCTCTCTCTTTCTCTTTCTCTCTCTCTCTCTCTCTCTCTCTCTCTCTCTCTCTCTCACACACACACACACACACACACACACACACACACACATGCACACCCACACAAACTTCCCCATGTTAAAACAACATACAGGATCCAGCAAAAACTAACTACAGCTGGAAAATATACCATAAGACAAATTTCAGTATATTTTCTCCATACCCTCTGTGGCGATGGCAGAGGGAATTTGTTCCCTGGAATCTGAAGACCTGCAGACTTCAGAGCATGGAATCTGCAGACCTCAGAAGGATCCACTAGGCCAGTTCCATCAGGATGGGAGACTTGAGTCTTCAGGCTGCCTACTGGCCTTCCTTATATCAGCATCATAAGAGATTTGATGGACTCCTGCTCCTATGAGCTTACATGCTAGCCCCTAGTTCCACAATCTTCTGTGGTTGCAGGGGGTGTGGTAGTCCAGAGCACACAGGGAAGAATCCATTATTCTAAATCCAGGAGTGAAAGTAACTTAAAGGGTGTACCGGTTCTCTGGAGTCCTGAGTGGGGGGTGGGGCCTCAGCTGGAAGAGACGTGGCCTCAACCAGAAGAGGTAGACCTTAAATGCCCAGGGTGGTAGCGGCGGCCGGAGCCCCCGGCCCTTTAAATCGCCACCCGAGTCCTGCTGCCATTACCTTAGGGCTCCAGCAGTGGGGCTCTGGTGGCAATTTAAAGAACCCGGGGCTCCAGACGCTTCTGGAAGCCCCAGACCCTTTAAATTGCCACCTGGGGAAACTTGCACCTCTGTCTAAAACCAAACAAGTCAGAATTGCTTTGACTGTGAAGTGTGAATGGAAATATTTTTTAATTAACGTGAGAATATCTCACTCGTAACATTCCCAGGGAGAAGATCTCTTAAATAAGACAGTGCCATTTTTGCACAGTTTCTCTTCAGAGCACAGCCACACTCTGCAGCTGCAGGTCCATAGAGAACATAGAAGTAGGCCAATGTAATAGAGAAGCTATCGTAGATGCCACGGACATGATTTCTGTGGAGCTGAGAAGCACTAGTGCATATCAGCTTCAGTCAGCAAAAAAGAATGTCTGCTTTGATTTGCTGCTAATAAGAGCAACAGTCATGCTGCTTTAATAACATTCCTTCTCACATATTAAAACTTGTTTTTCCACAGACTACACAATTGAATTATATACGTGGCATCGAATGATGCAGAAAGAGGAGAATACTTTAATCAATAAAAATTTCCCATATACCTGTACCTATATGTATTTTTCCATATACCCACCATATTTGGACACAAATAATTCAATGCTCGATACTGTTGATATTTAGTATTTGAGCTGTGCGCATCTCTCTCTCAGAGTTGTATATATTTAGTAGGTTTTACCATGGGCAGGTCTCAATAAACTGGAGGTCCAATCTTGGGCCCCAATAAACTTGGGGGTCTAATAGTGCAGCCCCTCAATGATTACAATGCAGCCATGGAACTGAGTACAGAACTGGGTTCAATGAATAGCTGTAGAATGGGGGTTTTCACTGAGTAGTTAAGACAGCTCATAACGCAAATGGCAATGGCAACTGTAAATTGATCCACACATAAAAATCAAGTACAAAGTTTCAAAGATGCCTAAAGGAGCAAGGTGGCGCACACCATTAAGCTTCTTTGAAAACCCCAGCCTTTCTGGCAAGCCAAACCAGGTACTTAAGAACTCAGCTGGCATGTTGAACATCAGCATCATTATTGCCAAGTAGCAGTTTCTGATTTCTATCAGTGATAAAGAGCTGGGAACAGCAATGTCGATAGTGTCACAGGTTTGCTTAAGTTAGTATCTTGAAGATCACTATATAAATATGGAACTCGCAAAAATTTGCTTTATTACACTTACTGAAATCTCAGTTACAATAAAATATTGTGATGCTAACCAATGATAACATTTTTTAAACTATTAAATTATACAGATGCCTTGGATAGTCAGCTCTTGTGCTCATTGCAGCCCAAACACTTTTTCCAATATGAAATGAGAACAGAGTTCATATGTAGCCTGAAATGAAATAATCCATTATCACTAAAGAGAAACATCATGTATTTGATCTCACTCGTGCAGCAGGGGGCCTTCAAAGCTCCTTACTCTTCCAATATCTAGAAGTGAATAGATGCCTATTTTGGCAAGAGGTTCGTTGAATGAGCTTCACTTTAAGGAATTAATTTTGCCTCAGAAGTTTTGTAAGAAAACAATTTTCTAACTAGGTACTTGTTGAAGTGCTACGAAATCTTTTCAAATTCAGTTACTAGTAAGGGAAGACTAAGATCTGGTTGCCAAATTTTTATGCACAAGATATTTTTGCACAAGAGGAGAAATGAGCTAAAGGTTAGAAAAACGTATTCTCCATCTTAGAAATGAAACAAAGCATTTTTGTTTTAATTTTAAATCAAAAGTAAAATAAGGTACCAGATGTAAGTAGAATACCATTGGTATAACTAAACAATTTACTTGTTGGTGTATTTTAGTGTTCTGAAGAGTATAAAGTTCATTCCCTTTAATGAATCACAGCTGCACAGGAACTCACGATTCATTTCTGGGATATATCATAACAGAAAAAATATATCACTTTGGAAAGACACAATATGAATTCAGAACTTCACAGTGAAAAATAAAGTAAATACCAAGATGTGATGTATATGGATTAGAGATGGTTCATCTAAAACCTCAAATTTGAACATCTCAGACTTATGAGGATCTCAGATCCAGATGTCAGTACCAATTCTGCCACTGTCCCCTATCTCTTTAATATGCCTGAATCAAAATTCTGCTTCCAACCAGCCCAATGGCTATCCACTAACTACCTCTAATTATGAGCACCTAGGTACGTACAATACCTAAGGGTTGGCAATTTGAATTGAGGTCAATAAAAGGAAACAAGGCATGGTAGAAGGAACCGGGGAGTGGTGCAAAAAATGCCAAGAACCAGGCCCTTTACTTTCTTGCTCTTCAATTTTTTTTCCCCTGCTGGCACAGCAGATGTTCTCACTGCAAAGAGTGGACACAGTAATGGCGGTGGATCATACATGCACACTCTCCTTTACAAGACTATGGCTGCTGCACTGGGAGAAACTGCCTCTGGCTCTTCATTTCTCATATCATGTAAGTGTCAAGGAAATTTGGCTCCAAGAAGTTCTGCTCGGGCAGCCTTAGGTGTTTGTCAGAGAAAAATATCAACTCAGCATGGGATGAATTTCAATCTAGCTTTTTGTGTGAGAACTTTAGAGTTGGTGCTCCTGACCTACTCCACTGAGCCTTGAGGGGACTAGACCCTGGACTACAGCAGCAATGGCACGGAGGCTCAGGACTCCGTGTCCCAAACTGTCAAGGGTCCAAGGTGGAGATAGAACTGGCTACACAGATGATCGGTTGGCAAGAGCAAATGGGGAAAATGTCCAGTTTTGACAAAAAAGTCAGGACATCCAGGACAGGGCTTAAGAAGGGAACTGTCCCGCCAAAACAGGACATATGGTCACTCTAGTGAAATATCATATCAGTTACTTAAAAGGAAAACATGAACAGCTTGCTGAGATGTGCCTTGAATTGTTCATGTATGGAGGGGATGGCTATATTAAACCCTGTTTCATAAAGTTATATCTCACTTAAAGAAATTTGTGTAGTTTAGTCACTTCTCAGTTCTGATGAACAGAGGGGACCTGCTTTAACTGCGCACCTGGAAGTACTGGAGGCCCAATCCCTGAAGTTAATGGGCATCTTTCCATTGAGTTCAATGGGCTTTGGATCAGGACATAGTAGAGTAACTATTACTGCTCAAGATTTTCTACCAATTTTCCCTGAAGTGTTAACCATATAGCATTATACCTTAGACAAGCATGATGCCTTTATCCATCCTCAGTTGGGCAATATTGTCCCATACCCTTAGGCACAAGCGTCAGCAGACCAGGTCATAGGTAGTGAGAGTTGGAGTCAGCTCCAGTGGTTAGAGTCCAAAAGCCAGAGCCCAGGGTTGAGGCACATCCAGAACCAGATTACAAGGAGTTAGAGAAGATAGGCGCGGAGGTAGCTGGAAGCAGGAACAAGGCTGGAAGAGGATGGCAACATGGCTGGGTGAAGGGCAAGGTCTGAGCTGAAACTATGAAGGAATGGAACAGGTCTTGGAGAGACTACCACAGGGAGACAGAAAGTCCATACCTGTGTGCACTGAGTATCAGCAAGTTAATGTGGCTGCAAGGTTTAACTAGCCTGCTGGCTTCCTCAGCCAATTGGACAGGGTCGTCCATTAGCCTATCACTACTGATGACAGGCTCTCAGAAGCCATAATACCTGCATTTTGAATAGGCTGCAAAGATGGTGGCATTCTAATGGATTTCTCCTCTCCCCTCCATTTGGACTCTTAAGGGGACATAGGAAAGATGACAATTTTTACAAACTAATTCCTCGTTTGGGTTTTAACACTAAACCTGCTAGAATTCTAAATGCCTGATTTACTCACTGCATTTGACTCAGGTTGGATGGATCAGTTCTATTTTAATGTATAGTCATTTTAACTTTCTAGGTCTTATACTTAGCACAATGCTGTTGTTCCAAGTTTTACAAAGAAAAGTAAAATGTTATGAAAACCATTTGGCTAATTTGGCTTGGAATTTGTCAATTTGTGATCCTGTTAATCAATCAATTGTAAAGTTAGAGTGAATGAGAGGAATTTTTAGTTTTACAGGATAATTTTGTAGAAGCATTACATGATTTTTTCCCATTAATTGATATATAGAAGAAAGATTTTACATTGCTTTTCAGAATTTATTTTTTTGTATCAGGCTGAGTGGTTTGGGAATGATCACATGAAAGGAGACATACAGCATATGTTCTAGTTAATTGATTGGTTGTGCCTAACCAGTATGATCATTAAGCTTAGTAGAAACTATTTTCACTCTGATTCTGAGAAAGAGGAGTTGATTTTTGTTTAGATCCTCAATTCTGAGGCACAGGGGTTCTCTAAATTCTTCCCATTTACTGTTCCTTCCCAGTTTTCTTTCTTTTCTCCTCCTTAATTCCTCCCTTCTCTTCTAATCTGTTCCTTCCCCATGAAAAAAAATTCTAAGATGGCCACTACTCTACTTCCACTCTAAATTTGTTCTGTGATTAAATGAAGTTCACTAATTTTGGCACGATTTAATGAGGATCGGGCAGGCAAGAATGAAACAAAAAGGATGGTACATTTGTTAAATTCTTTGCAAAATGAGATACATCTCTCATGCTCTTCTTCAGAACTGACATTGTATACCATCCTTTCCCCCTCCTCTTCTTCCTCCTTTTTTTGTCAACACAAAACCTAACTTTGAAGTCTAAGCTCCTTGACACCAGCTCTTTAATCAAATAGGCAATTAGAGATTTTTCTCTGCAACCTAAAATTGTTAATCAGAATTAAGACTAATCTGATGGAGCAGTTCAGCCTGATATCATGGAATCTGCATCTCAAAAGCAATAAATTGTTTTTGGGGGCTATATTCAGAAGCACCATATTTTAAAATAAGGGCTGGTAAAGTATTTCAAGTATTCCTATCAGTTAACTTTTTTTTGTTTTCCATATTTTTTTTTGTTTGCAAACTATTGGTGGCATTTGTGCCTAAATTCAGATACTTTTCACTAATTTATCCTGTAGCCAAGATTCTCAGCCTTGTGGACTTGCAAAACTTCAAAATCAGTGGCTATTTTCTGCTGGATCAAGCTTTCTGATAGATGATCATATAACTCTGAGTAATGTGATATACTAGTTACCTGATATTTACGTTGCAAATATTGATTAACACTTCAAGTGTGGTATAATAGCTACAATAGATTTAATACAGCAATAGTGATGAGGCAATGTGGCAGAGGTGCAGTTTGGAATAGTGGATTGAGACTGGGGTAGGACTGTGTGGAAGAACCACGGCCCTTCTTACTTCTCATCCTCCCTTTCCATATGTGACACTGGAGTGTAGAGGTGGAGCAATCTCTGCATTTTCCAGAGCATACGACTGTGATTCTGCTAAACCTATGGGGTAGCCATACCTATGGCCTACCTAGGGGTAGCCAACCTATGGCTCCGGAAGTTAGTATGTGAATCCTTGTATAGGCACCAACTCCGAGGCTGGAGCTACAGGTACCAACTTTCCAGTGTGCCGGGGCGTGCTCACTGCTTAACCCCTGGCTCTGCCACAGGTTCTGCCCCCACTCCACCCCTTCCTGTCCCCTCCCGGGAGCCTGCCATGTCTCCTTGCTCCTTCCCCTGCCCCCCCCCCCACTCCTCGAGCCTCCTGCCTGCCATGAGACAGCTGATCGGGAGGTATGCAGAGGAAGTGGGAGATGCTGATTGGCGGGGTGGCCAGTGGGTGGGAGGGAGGCTCTAGGAGTGGGTGAGTTGGGGTACTGATGTATTATTGTGGCTCTTTGGCAATGTACATTGGTAAATTCTGGCTTCTTCTCTGGCCACCCATGTGATATATTCTTATGCAGGACATGCAATAAAGTGCAGCTTCTTGCAGAAGAGCCAGGTGGAATCTGGCTCTCAGTGATATTAGTCACATAGAGCTATGAAAATATTTGGAAAACTGTCTGTGAGTTTATTTTCACAAACAAACTTCAGTACTTCTTCAGGAGTGGAATGTTTCTTATGTTGTCTTGAAAAAGCCTGAAGCTCACTACACAAATCTGTAGCATCAATGTCTTTTGAATTTTCATGAGTCAATACTGACTCCAGTTTAATACAAAATTATCTTATCTGTTTTCCTGTTTTCTTATGCAAGCTGTGGATATCATATAGAAAGCCAAATAACTGACTCTAGCTGCTGCATCTTTCAAAATCTTTCGTCAACTGAGTGAATAGCAGCATCAAGAACTGTGATATAGAACTTCACTTTGAACCTTTGTTTTGGGTTGTGAATGGGTGTGTCTTGTCCTTCATACAAAAAGTGCTGTTTCTTTTGCCAAATGCAAACTGGCACTGGTTCAAATTCTGTCAGAAAGTCTATTTCTTCAACAAGATCAAGAGAATCTACCAGTGTTCTTCTGAACCCTTCATAACTTCTGAATTCCTCCAAAATATTTTTAGTTTGCTGCAGTTTTTCAATAGCAGAATGTATGTTCAAGTTCATTTCCTGAAGTTGCTTACTAGTGAGGTTAATCTCGAAAAGGATATTGTACCACAAAATGAATGAAGTCACAAATTTGAACTTGGAAAGGCCATTTGCAAGAGCTTATGCATCTGAATGTGCCAGATGATCGTGTAAAGGTAGTATCATCTGAAATTTCAGTTAGGGCTTCATAAATGTTTCCCAAGTTCATAGCGAAGAGGCTTCAAAGCATCAACGCTATTCTTCCATCTTGTCTGACTAAATGGTTTCACAGTTAGAGAATTCACAAGGTGAGTCAGAATCTTCCAATGGCATGTTGAGCCTGAGAAAAACACATAAACACGTTGCACCAGGGCAAAGAAACTGCTTGTTTCCAAATAACATCTAGCAGCATCACTGACAACCAAATTCAGAGAATGAGCACTGCGAGGAACGAAAAAGTCTCTAGAATTGATTTCTATCATTCTCCTCTGCACACCATTGTCTTTACGCTTCGTATTACTCCCCTTATCATAGCCTTGGCCACCTAAATTTTCAACAGATAATGACATCGTTTCAAGCTCTTGTGGAATAGTTTCAATCATAAATGCTCCAGTTGTCTTCTTCAGTGATACAAAACCCAAAAAATGTTCCTTTATGAGCTCTTCAACATTATCTTCATCTGCAGACTTTTCCATATCCACAAAATGAATGATCATCAACATTTGTTCAACATGACTCACATCTGTTTTATAGTCCAGTATTATTGAAAATGGGCAGTTTCTACAATTTTCTTTTTAATGGCATTTGCTAGGATTTGAATCAGTTCATTCTGCATATAATACATATAACTTGTATTTCATGATCAGTTATTTTACGTAGCTGCTCCTTCATGACTGGATTAAACAAAGCTGGGTATTCAATAAATTTTAAAAAGTTTCCATTACCTGGAGTATATAATTTCATTTCCATCATGGCTGCCTAATACTAAATTTTGCTCACCAAGAACTCCCACTAAAGCAATCAGATGCTCTAATATTTGTTGCCAATATTCTTATTTTTCCTTGATCACATGTAATTTTCCTTCATCAATAGTTATTCCTTTTTTCATTCGTAATTCAAGTTCTTTCCAATTTTGAAAATATTCCAAATGTTCTGTACTTCTCTCATATGAAGAGAGAATTGAAGATATGTTTTTCCAGTCCTTTGAACCATTTTCAGTAAGTGATATACAAGTTGCTTGATTTCTAAACAACTTTCAGCAAAAGCAAAATACAGAGTCCTTCGACACTGAATATTGTAACCAGTTTCAATGAATTTCTTCACCATTAATGAGTTTCCTCTTGTAATGCTGAGCAGAAAATTGTCCTTTATTTCCATCCTTAGGGAAGGGAAGTTCATGAACTTGTTCGGGTCTATGTTCCATGAGAATTTGCTTCACTCTGTCATCACATCTGGGCCATGAAGCTGGGTCTCCATACTGTAACTTGTTTGTAATTTCCTCATCCTTCCTTCCTTTTGCTTCATTTACTTCAATGTATGAATGTTTCTCTGAAGGTGAATACATTTTCTCCACTTCCATATCAGTCTGATGCTGAGAGAGGCCTTCATCGAGAAATAAGTTCCCCTCATCTTGAGTTTCCAAACTGCTTTTTTTGTGGATATGAGCTACCCTCATCTCAAAGTAAAATACCTTCATCTTGATGTTCCAAAATGCTTGCATGCAGAGGTGGAGGTGAGTTAACCTCCTCTCCAAGTAAAATTCCTTCATCTGGATGCTGTGAATTGATTCCATCTTTATTTGGATTAAAGAGAAGATATTTCAGGAAAGGTCCTTGCTGTTTTCCTTGATCCTTTTCCTTCTCAGCCTTTCATTTACGATACTCAGTTCCTGAGGGTTTTCTTTTTCCTCTTTCTGCTATGGGGTATTTGAATATTGTTATGTACTGTGCTCAAGACTGCAGGCACTATAGTGTTAAAGATGGCTGACACACAACACGGTTGCCGATTTAAACCACATTGCAGCCATCCCAACATGTTTCTTCACTACTTAAAGGTTCAATGATTAGTAACATACACTCACTTACCTATTAAACAGCTAGTTACAGCATTAACCCAGCACCAGTTGTTTGGAAAGGAATCCCCTTCCTCACAGTAACCCTCTTGGAGTGTGACATCATCACTTTTATAGTCTATTAAGCATTAATGCTGTTACTTTTCTTTTATGGACCTTATTTATTACATGTGAACCAGTTATAATGAAGAAAAGTTCATAATTATACAGCCTGATAATAACACTAAGGTGTAATAATGCTTAAAGATATTCACATTTTGGATTTCTAATGCTGAAAGATGTTATTCTTTTTCTTTGGCACCAAGAAACACAATTTTCCACAGTATTCACTCGATTCTTAATCATCTAGCTGCAATGTGTGTTAAAATGACCATTTGACATACATCAACTCATGATATCTCCACTTTACATGAATTTCTGGCTATGCGACCTTGATGTATATTCGAGTTAGTTGTCACAAGCATTGCAGCTCTTGCCATTGGTGGATGTGTTTCATTGTGGCTGAGATATTGCTTATCAAAGCTGTGGCATGGGTCATCCTGACACTATGTCACAAATTGAAAAAATATTATTTATTTTTGCAGTAAATAAAAGATATGACATATTCATAACTTTTCAGAAATGTAGATAAATGAATTATCATTCATATTCCCTCTGTACATGCACGGGAATTGAAATCATGACATCTTTGTTATTTTATTTGTATTTTTTTAATCTTTTTCATTTTTTTCAATTTATTTTTTTTATTTGATTTTTTTCCCCTCAAATTTGGTGCCCCATTTAACTTGGCACCATAGGCAACTGCCTAGTTTGCCTATATTAATGGGCCGCTGCTGACTGCTGTAAGTGTAGACATATCTTAAGAAACCACCTCTCCCCTTGTGTTCCATTCAGACCATTGACATTTCTTGCTGTTGACAGTCAGGACTAGGTTGCTGCTCTTGCTGACAGGCAGGGCTAGGTTTTGCCAGGGAGGTTTGGAATCTGAACCCAGATCCATATCCCACAGCTGGGTTTTATGTGTAAAATGAGCAGACCCATTTAACCCAGAATGAAAAACAGCTTTGAATTTTACTGGCTAGACACATTTTTTTAAATTACTTTCATTACAGCAGTATTGCTCAATATTGTCCTGTTACTATTGTGTACATAGGGCAACTAATGTGCAAAGGAAAGGAAAGTACAACTTTATATTAACAATTCACTGATTATGTTTTTTCTTAATAAAATCTAGTTCAGAAATTTCTCATCTTCTAAATCTGAGTTTGCTTTACAACAGTAGTTTATATCATACAAAATTGCACATAGCATTTGGAAGAATAGGGGTGTTTTATGTCTATAGTCATCATAATAAATGACAAGGGAAAAATCAATTTCTTTTTGATTGGTATAATTTAGACATTTTACTGTAGGATCCAAAATTGTGGCTCCACTACAGATGGTTAACTTAGCAGCAATCATTATTTTCATTACATTTTCTTCAGGTTAATGATCTGTGATTGGTGATTGGTGCCATGCAAGGCAAAAAGAAAGCCGGCATAAGGAATTAGAGCAATCAGCACTACACATCCTTGGGTCATGCTCTGAGTCACCTTGAAAATGTTAAATGTGAAAAGGAAAAAAGTGTCCAAGTAACTTGAATTTGAAACTGTGAAGTGCCATGAAAAAAAGGACCAAATGAAACTAGATGAAAGAAAATACTTTTATTTAATTTAGTATTACTGCTAATCAGGAAGAAAGGCTATATCATTCTATCTTGTAGGAAAGAATGAAACAGTTTTGGTGTCAGAACAGTTTCCACCATAAATCCACTGTTTTGCATTTCATAATCATCAAAAACACCAATCTTTGGGGCTGATTTTTTTCTGCTTTGATTTTTCCTATGTGATTAATTATTCTGGACATTTGAGTAAAATCCCGTTCACATTTCTGAGTTCAGCTGTGATAAGATGTACAAAATAAGCCAAATTTGAAGGAAATTGGTTCAGCAGTTTTGAAGTTAGGAATGTGGTGAGAGAGGGAGAGGGAAAGGAAAGTGGTGTGGTTATCACATGGAACCATGAGACAAGAGATATCAGGCATGACTTTTTCCCCATATTGACCCTGAGGATCCCTGAGGGGAGCAGGCCCTTCCTTGACCTTTGCAGAGATACATGATTGCCATGCTTAGAAGAAGAAAGGCTGTTTGTACATTCTCCCTCTTTATCCATACAAAGGCAGAGAACAATCTGACCCTAGAGGGAACTACTCAATCATCAACTCAACATACTAAAGAACTTTTGTCTTCCAAATACTGTCTTGACCGAATCCTGTTTAGCTTGTGAAATTTGAGAGGATCCCAGCATGCAGTATAGTTGTAAGCCTTTCTGAGTTGTTTTTATTGTATTACTATATAGTATAAATGGAAGAAACATAACCATCTTGG
The DNA here is from genome assembly GCA_007922305.1 of Dermatemys mawii. Classification (NCBI taxonomy): domain Eukaryota; kingdom Metazoa; phylum Chordata; order Testudines; family Dermatemydidae; genus Dermatemys; species Dermatemys mawii. Next base: position 60,608,198 of record ML677341.1, read on the forward strand.
AAATTTCCAGTCAGGACAGCCAAATTTTAAGATCATTTACCTATAGTCCTGTGGCTTTACAGCATATAAAGGACTCTCTCTGAGGTTAGATTCATATGTAATGGTTCTCTTCTTTTACATAACTTTTGTAGCTAGTTTTAAAAAGTCTCATGCTACACGTTCTTTCACTAGCAGCACCTTTTATTTATTTCTGAAATAATAAACAGTGAAGTGACTCTCTTTCAGTGTCCTCTGTTTTAATTGCTTTGAAATGAAGTTAAGACTGTTACATCCTGAGTCACATATTAATGATGTCATGTCACATCACAGGTAAATCATATAGAAATTATGTTTTAGTGGCCAGTTTACAGTCAGCAATCATAGACTGGGAGCTCTTTGTTTTCATCTCCATTTGACTGCATTTCAGTAAACTCTAATAGTGTCATTTTCCTAGTAATAATAGCACAGCCTTTAGATGTTCCATAATATTCTACACTGTCCATAATATTCTGAACTTAACTGTGTTAAGTTATCCTGTCTTCCCAGAAAACCTTTACGTGTAGAATAGAAATTTGAACTGTGTCTTTAAAGAGATGGAGGTTAGAGCCTAAATAAATCAATAATTTAATTTCAGAATCTTTTGAATGTTTGCACAGTTCCTTTTCCTCTCTGGAGAACAAGTGCTACAAAGGCTTTCCTCTAAGAAATTCCATACAGAGATGTTAAACACACTCTGAAAGAGAAAATGAAGGACAAGAAGACTGTTTTTATGTACTTGAGTACATTCTGACATCCAACCACAATGACATTCCGCCCACTTTCCATCTTCTTATTTCTGGCTTCAATGCCCCAAAGTGAATACTTATGACTGAAAGCAAATTTATATTTAAAGGAAAACATTTAAAAAATATATTTATATACACTTCCTTAGAGAAATAAAAGGTCAAGGAAGACCCAGCTCTGAAATGATCCTCCTTGGTGTTCAGTCCTGTCATGTCCCATGGCGTGACTCCAATACCATTCCAGAACACTGGCAGAGGCAAGCCATTTCCACATAAAGGTTTGCAAACTACATGGCTTAAGCCCACTCAGTTTTTTTGTTGTCACTGAGCTTGAGGACTTGATTTCTGCAAAGTGTTCAGCAGACTCAACATACATTGAAGTTTGTGCTTAGCATGTTGCAGGGCTTAGGCACAGCAGAGATCATCAGCTTACGCTTACAACTTATAGCTCTGGTGACTACAGGCATGTTCATACATTGTGTTCAGATACAGGGAAGAATATATCCCATATTTATTCCTAAACAGGGAGTCAGAGAAGTGAAAATTGTCCTCAAATTCAACCCCAACAAGAAGGAAAAAGGGGAAGGTGATAATAATGCATGTGAAAAACTTGCTTCCTAACCTCTGATAAACTTAGACAAAAATACCCCCTGAACATCAGAATACAAAATTTCTCTGATTTCACTCTTAAGCTCTTCATTTTAAACCTTAAAAAACTGAGTTAATTCATTGCTGCCCAATTATTTCACACTGACAGGTAAAAGAAAAGCACAGTAACATGGACAAAAATAAGTCTCAGCAAAGCTTTATTTAGTATCTCTGTGCATTGACAGCCAGGGTCTGCTTGCTTAAAGCTTGGGACTTGTGGTAACAAGCCCTTAGCTCTCTCCCTCCTATTTTTTCCCCACATGTGGACCCATGGACATAAGGAGGGCATTTAATGGTTGTTGGGGTAGTGAGTAACAATGCAACAGAAGGAATGAGAAATGCGAGGTTGCAGAGAGAAAGCAGATGTGACGTCCATGTGCAGGGACAATCTACCCAGGGTGTCGGAGCTGGCCTTCTTGAAAACTAATGATCCCTGGATTATGGGAAATTCTGAAGTATTTTGTCAAGGAATTTCCATTTGTGGAAGAGTAATGTGGGTCTAATTGCCCAATTTATAAAATCAGATTATAGCATCTTTTAATGCAAAAATAGGTAATTCTGTACAATCTAGGGAAGTGAACTTGATATTTTGCTTGTGGCAACTTCAGAAGAAGAGAGGGACAAAACTGGCAATTAAGCCATATTTCCAGCAACAAGCTCCTTGGAACAGCTGGCTCCATCTTTGGTTGCCAGTGCAAGTGTTCTAAGGCTTCAATATCTAATGCTGGATGTCAGTGGCCCTGAATTGCTGTTATGGCCACTTGGCATTGGGTAGATATAGAAGTTTCTGCTACATTGTCTTTTCCCCACCCACACTTCAGAGAAAGGTTCTGTAGCAGTTGGTAGACAGGTCTACCTGACACAAGTATTGCCCTGTGTTGAAGAAATCCCCAGATAGCTGATGAAGGGACTGTCCATGAATTATCTAATGCATTAGGGTCTTGGTGGGTCCTTAATTTTGTGTTTGTTTCAGTTTTATAAAATGTTACAAGAGGGTGGGTGGCTCCTGAAAATCAACAAACAATGTGTTAACATACTTCAAGACACCTTTAGTTTGCTTTCCTTTCCCTTTTTGAGAGTCTATAGCAATTACTGTATATTTCAGGAATCTCAGATTTGTGTTGTGTCTAGTCCAAACTGAATGAAACCAGAAAAGTATGAATTTCAATGGCCTTTTTTTAGTGACAAACTTTATCCACAATCCAGCCACTGGATATTATTGAAAGCGGAAGGTGATACTAACGCATGTGAAAAACGTATTTCAATTCTCCTTGAGTAAACAGATTGGCTGTTTTTAAAAGTGACAAGAGCAATCAGCTTAATATGCTTTAGAAGGAATGTATGATAAACACCATATAATGCATTATCGTTTAGGGTGGGTCAAAGGCTATTTAAATGGGAAGAGAGAACAAGTAAAATGCTGAGTGAATATCAGAGAAAATATTAACAATTAATTCTATTTAGTCATATTCCTACTAGAAAATTGTATCTAAAAGTTCAATTCTACTGTTAGCTTTGGTAGGAGCACTAAGGTAGACAAAGCTCCTGCACGTTTTGGCATTTTCACCATGCTGATTTAACTCTCTAAGGTTTGGTAAATTTCTCTAGTGTACAATGACTTAGCCAGAAGTGCCAAATCATGGTAGTGAGCCACATGTGGTTCTTTTACAGTTAAAGTGCAGCTTGCAGAGCCCCCACACCCCTGGCTTATTCTGCCTACCAGACTGGGGGAGACATGACTGGTGGGTGAACCTCTGGCTTGGGGTGTCTAGTGCCTCCAGCCCCGCCCCTTCCGCTTAAGGCCCCACCCCTTCCATGCCCACCAGAGCCCATACCCCACTGTGAATGCTGGGCCCTACCCCGGGCTAATGACCCAGGCCCCAGAGCACTGGAGAGCTGGGCAGCGGAAGCCCAGCCTCCCCAGATCACGCCTCTGGGTCCAACCCCTGGCCAGCCAGTCCCTTGCCCCTGAGGTTACCCTCCCTGGCCAAGCTGCAAGCCCCAGGTCTGGGCAGGTAGCACAGCCAGAGTTCCCCCACCCCAGTGCTGGGCAGGTGGTGTGGCCAGAGCAGCCTGGCCCCAGCATTTGGCAGGCAGTGTGGCCGGAGTGGGTTCAGCTCCAGCGCCAGGAAGATAGGCAGTGTGACACAGCCCTGGGGGTGCACCATGGCCCTCAGACTGTCTGTCCCAGGGAACTGCAGGCAGGATGAAGTCTGGGAGTGGAGCATAGGCGAGGGGACATCTGGCTGTTTGGGAAGGCAATGCCTTTCCAATGCCTGCCATACCTGCTGCCCATGGCAGGAGAGCTCAGGGCTTCTGCCCTGTGGTGGGGTGGGGAGGCTAGAGGCTTCTGCCAGAGATGATTGGTGTTTGCTGAGGGTGGATGGACACAATTTAAAGCTTCAGCTCCCTCAACAGCTTGAGTCCCATGCACATTATCCTCTTATGCTCAGCAGCCCCTCACTGCAGCTCCCAGGTGTTGGCTCCATGTGGAGAGACAGCGGCAAACAGCTGTCTCTCCCCACAGCCAGCTGTAGCTCCCAGCATGCTGGCTACAGTAGCTGCCACACAGTGAGGGGGCCCAGTGGCACCATGTGATCGAGTGAGGCTGGCAAACCTTGGTGAAAATCTGGGAGGGCATCTGCTTCTGCACAGCAGCAACGGGGTCTCGGGGCTTCAGCTAAAGCCTTGAGCCCCCACTTCCCTTAGGGCGGTGCTGCCAGTGGGGCTGAAGCCACAAGCCCCAGCAGGTGTATCCTGGCTCTTGAAAATCTGAATATTGTCCTATGCAGCTCAGAGGGTCAGTAAGTATGGCCGCTCCTGTCTTAGACTATAGACAAGCCTTCCCAGAAGGGTTGTGGACGTGTATTTTTGATTTATTATTCTGGTTTTCATCATCCACCACAGGTATATATATATTTTCAGATAATTTTAAACCCATTAAAGTGGATATTCTATATGCAGTATTTCAAGATATGGAGTAACTCAAGATCACTTTATTAGGTAGCCAGAACAACGAAACATTCTTAAGTTTACCCCCAGATATTGAATAAATACTAGCTATGGTTCTGTGTGGTTCTGGAAATCACTTCTGCAGCACGATTCACATTGCAGAGACGATGGTATTTGTCTTGATTTCTGTGGTCCTGGTACTGTGCAAAGATCCTTTGACAGCTGGGAGATCTGTGCTCAGATTTATGTTGATTCAGTTTGGCCCTCAGTATATTTGTTCAAGAGGTGAGGAGGTCACCATAGAAACTGGAATTAGAGAACTTTGTCTCTCTAACGGTAATGAAAGAATGTTCAAATATTGTGAGAAGAATACTTTTCATGTGTGAAATGTAAAACAGCAGGTGAGTTATAAAAAGGAACAATAAATGATAGAAATTAAAGAAAAAAGAGGTGTAGTGCTGCACCTGAGAGATCTTGTGTAGGTCCAATTAACATTCCCGAATATAAAAGAAAAATCATGTTATTTAGCAACATTAATTCCTTCAGTACCTCTTCCATATGCTGTTTCTGCTTTTAAATACAGTATTACATGTGACAGTCTGTTCTACAACTACATAAGACTAATGCAAATACAGTGCTTGAAGCTATGCTTTAAACTATGAGGTCTCATTGAAGAGGTCAATGTGTTTATGGGTAAATTGGATACTAGCATTTTTTGTGAGACTTTTTCAGTATCCCTTTATTTGTAAAACCAAAATTAACGTTTCCACAAATGCTTCAACCTTGCATCAGAAGTGGTAAAAACACTAACTGCACTCAGATTGTGCTTATCAGACTATTGCATCATATTATTTGTATGATGCTCGGGGGAATTCTTGGCTCCAGTGAAGCACAGGGACTGTCCTTCTATGTTTGTATAGTGCCTAGCACAATGGGGCCTCACTCTTGATTGGCACTATTCCAATGAGCATTATAAATAATGAAGATATTGTTTCAGTGTACTGCATATTTATCAAAATAAAAACAAATAAAAAACCCCTGTGAATTATTCAGAAGCCTATATTTTATTTTAGGATTTTAAGACTTTGTTTTTTATATTAGGACAAAATAAACGAGGATGCAAATTGATATTCATGTGGAAGCACTGAAAGATCACTTATTTTTAAGGAAAGTACTTTACTTTTTGAAATACACTTGGGAATCCATGTACATTAAATTATTTTTTCACATTTCATTCAACCCACAATGGGACAATCAGCTTAAGGTTTCTGTAATGATTCAATCTTTATCATAGCACATTCTTATAGTTATACAACCGTCATTTGCTTTTCTTTCTTCAACTAGAGATGATTGGGTTGCTTGCAGCTTTCTTAATTAAAACTCTGCTTATTTTGACTGGATTTAGGTTAAGAAGAATGAAGCATATCGTGAATATATAGTTTATGACTAAAATTAAAATGATCTGAGAGGAAAAGCAAAGTAGGAGTTTAGAACTGGCTCCTCTTTCTCTGCCAAATAACTGGGTTCAAAATGGGGCCAAGTTTTCAAAAGAGATTGCACAGTGAACTGCAGATCTGCTTTTCTATGACCACAACATGGTAGTCCTTTTCAGCGAGCTATATGTGCATTCACGCAGGCTGGAAAATAGCACAGACAAAAGTGCGGCCAATTTCACACACATGGAGGGATTTTGTAAAGCATTCACTGTGCTGTTAGGAAATAATGTCAGCTATCATGCTTAGCTATAATGTCCACCCTTTTAATCCCATTTACGTCCACCACACAAGGCAGCTGCATTTTACAATCTCACCTTTTTTTACAGCTAAAGCGAGGAAACTCACTGCCTGGCTAATGTGGATTAACTCAGGACTATTAAGGTAGGTCATCCATTCTGCTTGAGGTTATGCATGGCATAGGTGTCCCAAACTATACTATATAGGTATAGTAACAACTTGTAATGCATTCATGTTTTAAAAAGTCACACACCAATATTTGCAGTGACCTGGAGTAGCCTTCCTCCCATTTCTTTACTGCCTACCTATAACAGGGTGATTGTCCCCTTAAGGGTAGTAAAGTCCAGTGGTTAGTCAACACCTGTTCCATGGTATGTTTCTTTATCATTCCTGAGACTTTTAGAGTGGAGGAAAATCAAGAGAAGGGTAGATGTAGGTGTCGGGATAGATGAAGTTGGCCCCAGGGGAATAGTTAATGTTTGGGGAGAACCAAGCTGCTGTTTTTTTAAGGGCCCAGGACCAGTAATCTAGCCTCATTAAGGGCTTAGGACCAGGAGCCATACAGGAGAAGCTCTGGGAAGAAGGCTGTGTATACTGTGTCACTTCTCTCTCATTCTTGGGGTTTGTGCTTCTCAATCCTGGCCTCCCTGGCCTGTAGTCTTTTGTCTTGGGTTCAGGTGATTGCACAGCCCTACTCTCCTGAGGCCTGTGTTTCTGGGGTCTCAGCAGCTCCTCCAGCCACTTCCTCAGCCACTTCCTTCAGGAAACCTTCCATTACTTCTCTGTGTAGTTCTTTCCCTTAGCTCTCTGGGCAGAAAAAGTTCCACATGGAGCAATCCTTTCCCTGATACTTTCTCTCCTGTTCTGAAGAACAGTAACAAGGTTTTCCTAAAAGCCTCGACTGTTCTCTGGGAACATCTTCCTTTCTCCCAGCACTGACCTCTGCCCTTCCCTTGGTCATTTTTTGCTCTAAAAGTCTCAGGGAATCTAAAGGACACACCATGGTCAGTGCTGACCGACCACTTGTCCTGTTATACTGCCTCATCTCTCTTTGGAGCCTTAGTCTATGACTAAAAGATTGAATTTGGTGTAACAGTCTAATGTTCTTGAAACATCTGTTGTTGGAAGTTTGTTTCTGGTGCCTGTGTAATCCTCACTTTGTTCTCCATATAATATCTGGATTAACCAATCAATATTATTCCCTTCAATACCATGTGCAGCCAGCTAAAGTATCTATCTAGTCCAGGAAGAACAATACCATGTGTGAGAAAGGAGGGTACAACAGGCTGTCTAGTCCCCAGGATGTTCCACCTCCCAGACCTTCACAGATTCTCACTGCTGTTAGCTAGAGAAGTGGTAAAGCTGAATTGTACTTCAGTAAATTCAGGCCTGGTGATATTTAGGGATAGGACATGATGAATTTAAAATTCATACCTGAATGAATATTGGCATTTGAAAATTACATAAACATTTCCAAAATTAAATTCATATGTAATGAAGTCCTATGACCTAGATCAAACTAGCTGAAAGTAAATGTGACTCCACTGAAGTCTGCTTAAATCAGCACTGAATGTTTCTTTTTATGTGCATAGTGACTTCATTGATCATTACACAGATTCAGATTTGTTGACAAAATGTATATGCTAATGTTCAATAGTATTGCCTGAAAAAGTAAGAAACGTTTTGAAAGAAACAATTTTTTGACTGAATTATTCATTGTTTAATGAAAAAGTTTGCTACATTTTTTTCAAACTTTTTCAAAAAGATTGTAAATGTTTTGTTTAGTTTCCACAGGGAAAATATTTTCTTACACTTACACCATAAAATTCTCCCCCAAGATTTAATAACTCTACAGAACATTCTCCCTACATCACTCATTACAGAACAATATAGCTTACATCTTTTTCAGTCATAACCTCAAATTTGTGTTCTAAAGATACTAAATTGTACCAAGCATTTATGCTTAATTCTGAAAACTTTGCCATATCCTAATATTTAGTTAAGAGGAATATAATTGGAAAAAAACCCTCTTAGTTTTTTTAAAAAATTAATTAAATGATCATAAAGCAGGGCAACTGCTTTCAGTACTATGATTCTACAGTGTAGCTCAAACTTTTTACCAATTCAGGTTATTTTGATAAAGTCTTGTGCTTTACACCAAAAATTCCTGACATGACTAAAGACAATCATGCTGTATATGCAGGGGTTCCTATATAGAATCAAAAATCAACATAAATCACCAATTTTGGTAAGTGTAGCTCTGTCTATTAAATAGTATGTTCAAGCCCATATTTTTTCTACTCTTTCTTCTACTGTTCAGTCAGAAATTCTGCTGCTTGTAACAATATATAAACATGAGAAGCTGTGTGGCTGACTGCCACAAATTCTTGTACTTTATCATAATATCAGCATGACCAATATTAATGGTCTTTTATTTCAAGCTCCAAGATAAACAACTTTGTAATGGCAAGTATTTAGATAAAAATTTGATTGATAAATTACACTTCTGTTATAATTCTTTGAAAGGAATTAAAGTATTAGTTGGAAAAAGACCACAAATGTTGGCAACAATTGCCTCTAACCAGTCATTACCATGAAATTATGTCTTTCATGGGACAGAGTTATGTCAAAAAGTGCTCAATAATGAAACCAAGTTTAACTTTGGATGTTGTATTCCACTTAATGTAAGCTTGATCAGTAGCTTGCAAGATAAACTATCCAATATTTGCTATGCTAGCAAAATAGCTGGTGTTAGGCTAACGGTGAAAGGTTTAACCAATTTTTCTTCTATATTCAGTCAATTTGGAAAAATATCTGTTCAGAGTCCTGGATCTACAGTAAGTGTTACAGGAGGACTAGTAAATTATAAATTATATTTTTTTACCAAAATCAAACCATTTATTGTGTTGAACAGATAGTCCCAATCACCTTTGTCAAATGTTTTTTCAGTGTCAACAAACACAGTACCAAAGAGCAATTAGGATTACCCTAATACGGAATTGATATCAATCAGCCCTGTGTTCTTGGGGAACTAGGGTTCAGTTTCCAGCCTGTCTGACTCATGAAAGATACCTCCCTGCTTGAACCAAAGCCGATCAGAGAAACGTTTTGCAGAGAGCAGTGAAGGGCACTAGGAGACACACCTTGACCCCTCTTGACAAGGGTGACAAGACTACGGCATCTCCATTAGCATACAGAATGGAGAACAGAGGCCACTCCCCTAGCCTCCTCTGCATGAAAGATGGGACAGGGAGACATCTCCCTTAGCATACAAAATGGAGAACAGAGAAACGCACTGAACTCTGGACCCAGAAAAGCAGGGAAGCATTGCATCATGGGGGATCTCTGCTCCAGATGTTAATGAACCTATGCCTGCACACACACAGCTCAGCAGTTATCAGACCAATTCTAGTAATGTATCCTTGACTGATATCCAAAATACTGAAGCAGCCTAATGGCATTGTGAGCTCCCTGGAAGAAAACAACACCCATAGCCAAGAATGATCAGCTCCTACTGTCTGCCTAAAGAAAAATCCAGAGTCATCAGTTTATCTATAAATAAATCTAGTGTTCCCCCTTGAACCATTGCTTTTTCTCTACAAAAAAAAAAACACCCTATCTATGCCCAAGTAAGTGTTCTGATGCATGGACGCAAACTCTTCATCAGTTCCACTGGGACTCCATCATCTCCTAACTGATCATGCTGAGGCTCTGCCTGTCTTCAGCATTTAGGACCCTGCGCTATCACCATCACCTGGGAACCCCTACCAATTCAAGCCTCATGGCGTGTGTGAGCTCTCTCTCTCTCTCTTTCTCTCTCTTTGTTTTCTTTTCCATCTCAGATATTAACCTTTAATAATGTAACTGTTATGTTGGTTTAGGCTCCCCTTGTGTCGTTACCACTATTATTCAATAAATAACTTTTATGGTTAAGCTGATTTCTTCTCTCTCTCAGCTTTACTCTTTTGTGTTTTTAGCTTCCCCATTTACCCTGAAGCAACACTTTTTTAAAACCTAAGCTAAAGAGCCCTGTAGCACCCAAAATACTGGGTGATTTGTTCATCAGTGGGTTACTACTAGCACAATTGTAATATGAAAATGGGGATAGGGACGTGCCTATCCCCTGTGGCATATAAGGGTGGCAGCTGAAAGTGCTGCTTGGCCCAGCCTATTGAGACCAGGGGCAGATAAGGGTGGCAGCTTGAAGTTCTGCTTGACCCCTCTCCCCTAATAAATGAGCACATCCTAAAGTGACAGGCACACCTGGAAACAGAATACTAATAGTGGGCCTTTATTCCTTCTCCTCTGTTATCTCTATTATTCTGATGATATCTGCCTTTGTACTGGAAGTCTAAACACCATGCGTGAAATCCTGACTTCACTGAAGTCAATGGAAAACTTCCCTTGAGAGCACTGGACCCACGATTTCACTCTTTTTTTTTCCTATCCATTCCCTTACAACACCTTTGTTCCATTTTTCATTCCCTGACATTTATTTTGTCATCAGCTTTATCTACTCTATCTATTTATCAATAATGTCACCTCTCCTTTTATCCAATTCAGGCTAGAGAGTATCTAGTTCTTTGTTACTTGAGAAATTATGTTCTAGAAGAAGTAAGCAAAAAATTCAGGACAACAGCACGCTTCATCTCATTGACCATTGGTGATTCTGTCAGAGTTAATTTTACTGGTAAGAATGGGCCTTCTTTTTGTTTCTTAGAACCTCTGTGGCCCCAGTCCTGCAAACCTTTAAGCACTTGCATGACTGTATGTGCATGAGTACTCCCATTATATTCAATGAGACAAATCCTACATATAGTTTCAAACATATTTCTCCTTTCCTATCTTAATGGATGACATATTCAACTTTTAATGTATACCTTCTGAAAGGCCAAATGGTGATATATTTACACATGTTGAATAATACCTTACTTTCTAAGTGGTCACATTGACTTCAGTGGGACTTTTACTGCTGTAAAGTATTACTCAGAATGAGGAAGGGTGTCATAATACGGCCTTTAGAGAATTCTTTCTTATCTTTATCATTTCCTTTTTTTACATTTCTCAATAATTTTGGAGACTGTATTAGAAGTTCTTGGCTACTGTTTGAGGAAAAGTGTAAACTTAAAGAACCTCATTGGAAGGTTATAAAGGTACCCTAGATTCTGTTTCCCTAATATAGAGAGTGATCAAAACTACTCAGAGAAGTATTTATTGTTAATATCCACCAATCAGAATTAATTTATTCATGTATTAATTTCCCAGGGATAGTTTTCCATATCATTTTTATTGATGTACATAAATTCTTGGAACTCAATGGATATCTTAACAATTTAAAAGAAGACAAACTTTCAAAGCTTAATAATAATTTGTTTTTGTATTAACTACGAATAAAAGCTCTCAACTACAGAATATTTCAGTTCAGTGTTTCAATACTCAGATTTATCATTAGTTGAGTACTAGTCACTCTAGGGCTTGAGTCAACAATTTTAAGAATATTCCTTTAAGCATATGGTTAAATTCATCCCTACTCAGCAAAAATGCATAAGTATCTGCTTAGCTTTAAGAGATACTTCAATCTCATCGAAGCCAACCACATGCTTAAATGGTTTGCTAAACTGGGGCCCACAATATTAAGTATTTAGTTTGAGTAAACCCAAGATAGATAGATAGATAGATAGATAGATAGATGTCACATGGGTTTACAATTAAAGATATTAAAAATGTATTAAACTCATCCCTGGTGTAACTCCACTGATCTCTGTTCTATGTTGTTAAATTATAATAACATTTTGGTGTCATAGATATAGACAAATTATTTGGGATTTGTTTTATTGAGATAGGTCTTTGAAGATTGTTTTATTTATTATTCAGGATTATCATGCCATTATATTGTCCATTGTTTAAACTGCATTTAAAGGAAAATCTAGATATTGGTGATGACTCCTATTTTTACTACTTTTTAAAGTGCCTCTCAGGAAACCTTCTGCCATTTTCCAAAGTGCTTCAGTATTTTCTTCAGTGACTGCAGATGTCTTAGTTTCTGTTCCAAAACACATGAAATTCCTTTAGAATGTTTTTGCCAGATATGTGTGTTGTCTGACAGAGACTGAATTTTAAAACTTGCCAGCCCGACAATACACTAATAAATTATTTCACAAGTAGATAGCATTGGTTTTCCTAGATCTATCACAAATGACAAAAATTCATCAGAGACATGAAGTGGCATTGATCCCAGAAGTAGAATAAGATGATGCAGAAATCCAGTTATTCTATTTCATGGCACTGCCATATTAAATAGAAAAGAAATATTTTTTTCAATTGTATTATCTAGATCAGACCATCAACTTTTATTTATAAAAAAGGTACTTACCATAGAGAGTTTTCATATAGTCAAACACCACATATTCCTACTGAAGATTTAAAATTAATAATTAGATGATGCAAAGTTGAACCACGGCCCGAGGCCATTTTCCCATCCAATAGGCCCATGTCCTGGATGAAAGGGAGTGGGAGACTGACTTTCAGAAGCACACACGTTCTGGGTTCAGGGTAGATTCTACTTTCCTAGCTCCAAAGAAGTTTACCATTCTAAAGCTCAGTTTTTATTCACATAGCAAAAAAGTAATTTATTTTAAGCTAAATAAACTCTTTATTTATAATCTATCATTTTAATATGTCCCAAATAACCCTAATTTAGTGACCTTTTCAGAATGCTGCAAAAGACTTCTATTTAAGAGGGTTTTTGGAGAAAGCTGAGAGTGCTTCCCACAGCAATGAAGGGGTACAAGGAATTCTCCGTGAGGGTCATGCTGGATGTGTTCCTGCTGGAATGATTTTTCCAGTGCAGCTGGCATTTCATTAAATTATATGAATAACAAAGGTGCGTAGAGCCTTAGATCATTGTCTTTTTACCATTGTAAATCTCCCTCTCTCCATCCCGTTGTTTTGTGTGGATATATGTTATACTACCACCCGTTTTTTGCAAAGAAATAGTTTAGGCATGTGACTCCAGGAGAGACTTTTAGGGCTGTGAATCCCAAGAAGAGATAGGTACCTTCCCCCAGCCTGAATTTAGGTGCCTAATTCCTTCAGCGGGGGAGGTGACGGGGGATGGAGACGGGACTAAGTACACATCCCTTTCCTCAGCATCTGCTATTGGCTACCTTAGATGTCTCCCTGCTTAGTGTATTGGCTGTTGTGAATTCCATTCTTAGATGCCTAACTCTCACTTTGTATTGTATAAGGAGCCTAGGCACATAATTCCACTGGTTGGCCAATTGCCTAAACAGTAGTCACTGCAAAGCTTTGCAGTGCATAAATCCCCTTTGTAAATCTAACCTGTGATCCTGGATCTTGAATTTGATAGGGCTACTTATATGATTAAAGTTGAGAATGTATTTCAATGTTTTGCTGGATTGGAACTATGCTTCATTTCTAGGGTGAAATCCTGTCATCTCTGAAGCCAATGAGAGTTTTGCCACTGATTTTAGTAGGGCCAGGATGTCACCCCACATCTCTTGTTCTTAACCCAGCAGGAACTGGAAAGGAGCACATTCAGCCCAGGAGAGAGATAATGCATCTTTCTCAACCGCATCCAAAAGTGGAGATGACAGTGTCTGAATGAGGTCTGGTGGCATTGCCCCAGAGCATAGACAGTTATTAAATGATGGAAACTTGTAAAATGGGATAGTGCTAACACATTTATAGTGTTCAGTTAACAATGAGTTGGTAACACTGAGATTATATTTTGTTCATACTTTAGTGGAATGAAATTGTCTCGTTCAGTTAGGGTGCAGGAGTGCTGCACTATTATTGCTCTAACATTTTGCAAGTGTAGCTGAGACGTAATGGGAGTAAAAGACTAGTGTTCCTGATTTCCCCCAGTTTATTATGTGACTTCAGGCAAGTCACTTCACCTTCCTGTGCCTAAGTTTTCCCACATATAAAATTGAGGGAGTCATAATGCTCACCCACTTTTGTATAAAGCAGGGGTGGGCAAACGTTTTGGCCCAAAGGCCACATTAGGGTTCAAAATTGTGTGCAGAGCTGGGTAGGGAAGGCTGTGCCTCCCCAAACAGCCTGTCCCTGTACCCATCCGATTCCCACCCACTTCATGTCCCCTGACTGCCCCCTCAGAACTCCCAACACATTCAACCCCATCCCCCTGCTCCTTGACATCTGAGTACCTCCTCCAAAGACCCCCTGCCTGAACCACCCCTACAAGACCCTACGCCCTATCCAAAACCCCTGCTCCCTGTCCCCTGACTGCTCCAACACCTAGCCACACCCCAGCCCCCTGACAAGCTCCCTGGGACTCCCTGTCCCCTGATTGCTCCCCGAGACCCTCTGCCCCTTATCCAACTCCCCTACCCCAGCCCCCTTACCACGCCGCTGCTCAGAACAGCGTGTCTGGCTTGGAGCCAGACACGCTGCCATGCAGCCCCACCCCCCAGAGTGCTGCTCGCGTGGCATACTGAGGCTGCGTGGAAGGGGAGTTGCGGGGGAGGGGCCGGAGCAGCCACCCCAAACGGAGCTCAGGGGCCAGTTAGGAGAAGCCCGTGGGCCAGATCTGGCCAGCAAGCTGTAGTTTGCCCACCCCTGGTATAAAGCTTGGTCATCTATAGCTGAAAGGTAATATTTATGTGCATGTGTATTATTTTTATGCAACTGGTTGCCCTCTTTGTGAGAGTTTGATTTGTATAATATCTATATGGTTATTTCTCTACAACTCTTTTATTACATCAGCTTATTTCAGTCGATGCAAAAATCTTCAAGGTTTACACAAAGGAAAGAAATATAAGTAAAACAAAATCTTTTTCTCCTATCTCACAGTTTTTTCACCATCTTCTTTGAAATAATGATTGGGGAAAGAAGAGAAAGAGGAGTGGAAGAAAGGACAGAGAGATTTCCTTAACCTTTTATTAAATGCATAATTGACTTTTTCAAAAATTAGACATCTCTTTTAGTTCTTTGTATTTTTTCTCTCCCCTTTCAGTTGTGGCCAAATGCCTCAGAATATATTCAGTTGAGAATATAGTCTTTAATTTGTACAATCTTTCAGATTACATTTGTTATATTTATATTTTTATGCTGGAATGTTTTCAGTATAAACATAATTTTTTCAAGGGTTTATTCAGCCAGTTTTAATTTAATTTGCATTAAGTTGTAACTTGGTACAGTCCATATGTGAATGTATATTTCTATATCTATCCACTGATATACTGTTTATATATCAAACATATATGGTATATAAAATGTGTGTATGGGTCTGTAATATTTTGGTTGATAAACACATTCAAAGTATCATAAATTTGTCTCATGCTTTACAGATATTAACTAAAAAGCATAGTCTTGTATATAACTTCTAAAGCCCAAACACACTGTTTTTATATTTAAATCCCTGAACTGGATAGATGGGAGTTACTTAGATTAAAATTGTGTATAACTGTAAAAAGTTTTAGGAAAAGTGGCTTAACTCCTATGCAGAAGGTGGCGTTTATTATTATAAGAAGTGTTATAAAAACACTGAGAGGAAATTAGCATGAATTCCATTTGATTCATATTTAGGTTGCTACCAGAGAGTCTGATCCTATATTTCTTACTCAGATTTTTCATATGAGTAAAGAACAGTTCCAGGTTTGAACCAAATAAATTAATAAGTCTGGATGAGAAAATATTTCCATATAATGTTATCATAATGTGGAAAAATCTGTTCAATCTGATCTCAGTTAAATTATCAGTTCATTTCTAGATTTCTTATTCTGTCCAGCAGTAATGCTTTAATCTCATTCATTTATTTAATCACTGTTATCGGGATAGCTGCATCTTTGACCTCTCTCTACTGTCTCTGCATGCATCCCATATGTCTCATTCCATGTGCCTTTACCTTTCTTGAGGTGGAATCCCACAGTTTTCCAGCTCCTGGGAACGGTACCCTATGTGTCACCCCAGCAGGCCTGACTGAGTTTAGCATTTGCTATTTTCCACTTTGGGAGCTATGAATAGAGGTGAACACAGTGCCAGATAGCCTTTTTAAACTAAGGTATTGCTTAATCTTAACAGTAATGAAGCATAAAGACAAAGCAAAGGGAAAAGCATCAGAGAAAAAGGATTTTAAAACAATGGGGAGTCTGCATGCACATCTATCATACCTAGAATTCTAAGCAAGTTCTATCAGACCACTGATCTCTAGAGTCTGGGTTCCCCTTAGCTCTTCCGCCTTCTGTCCTTGAGGGACTGTCTGTAAATCCAGCCAAAGTTCTTTGTTCTCTCTGCTCACATCTTGGACCTGCTGCCCAGCCCTGGTGAGCTCTGCCAGAACATCAAAGCAAATAGCTCTTGCATTGCTTAAAGTGTTTGCTGCGAAGGGTCTATGTGGATCCACCTCCCACTTCCTGGGAACATTTCCTGACAACCCTGCTATTGAATTGCATCCATATATGCACATAGTACACACCACAATAACCTGGTCATGGTACAGTATTCATGAATTATTGCAGGAAACTGCAAATCCATTATAGCTGGTTATGTGAAATTATAAATAAAGAGCTAAATAATGGCTTATCCTGGAATAGTATACAGCATGGACTGGAGAAAAATGCAGAGAATTTCTTCCTCCTACAGTGCACCCATACTATATACACCAGAAATGTAAGCCTAGTATTCCCTAGATCACTGAACAACTAGCGTACTTTAGGAAGCCTGCTTAGATTCAAGGTCACATGGGGCTTGATCCTGCCCTATACAAGTCAGTGAGAGTTTTGTCACCAAATTCAAGAGGGGCAGGAGCAGCCATGTGAATGGTGTGTTTGGAAAGTGGTCAGGCTGTTCTTGCTATTTCTGGCAGTTGGTGTAGAGGGTGCGGGATCACATACTGCATCTTTCAGAAGTAAACCTGCTGCTGCAAGTGCTGTCCTAGGCACCCTGTACCATCCTATCTGTACATGCCATGCACAGATAGAATGTCTGCAAGAACCTCTCCTTTCGTCCGTTATCTGTCATCTCCCAGTATGTCTCCAGCACCAGAATTTAGGTTGAACGACTTAATTTTTTAATGAAAATTATGAGTAATGTGATAAAGTGCTGATTCTGCATCTGAAAGCTCTGTTCATAACACGCTAGATTGCGCAACTCTAACTCATGTTAGCGAGCGCTTACTAAAATGAGTAATCTCATTCATTTCCACGGGGTGACTAAATTTCATGAACATGAATGTGAGCTCAGTAAATTGGTTCAAAGAGATTAGAATCACAGAAGCATAGAATATCAGGGTTGGAAGGGACCTCAGGAGGTATCTAGTCCAACCCCCTGCTCAAAGCAGGACCAATCCCCAGCGAAATCATCCCAGTCAGAGCTTTGTGATGCCTGATCTGAAAAACCTCTAAGGAAGGAGATTCCACCACCTCCCTAGGTAACCCATTCCAGTGCTTCACCACCCTCCTAGTGAAAAAAGTTTTTCCTAATATCCAACCTAAACCTCCCTCTCTCCAACTTGAGGCCATTACTACTTGTTCTGTCATCTGCTACCACTGAGAACAGTCTAGATCCATCCTCTTTGGAATCCCCTTTCAGGTAGTTGAAAGTAACTCTCAAATGCCCCCTCATTCTTCTCATCTGCAGACTAAACAATCCCAGTTCCATCATCCTCTCCTTGTAAGTCATGTGCTCCAGCCCTCTAATCATTTTTGTTGCCCTCCTTTGGACTCTTTCCAATTTATCCACATCCTTCTTGTAGTGTGGGGCTGAAAACTGGACACAGTACTCCAGATGAGGCCTCACCAATGCCGAACAGAAGGGAATGATCACGTCCCTTGATCGGCTGGCAATGCCTCTACCTATACAACTCAAAATACCATTAGTCTTATTGGCAACAAGGGCACACTGATGACTCATATCTGGCTTCTGGTCCGCTGTAACCTCTAGGTCCTTTTCTGCAGAACTGCTTCTTAGCCATTCGGTCCCTAGTCTGTAGCAGTGCATGAGATTCTTCCATCCTAAGTGCAGGATTCTGCACTTGTCCTTGTTGAACCTCATCAGATTTCTTTTGGCCCATTTCTCTAACTTTTCTAGGTCCCTCTGTATACTATCCCTACCCTCCTGCATATCTACCATTCCTCCCAGTTTAGTGGCATCTGCAAACTTGCTGAAGATGCAGTCCATACCATCCTCCAGATCATTAATGAAGATATTGAACAAAACCGGCCCCAGGACTGACTCTTGGGGCACTCCACTTGATACCGGCCACAAACTAGACATGGAGACACTTTGTGTCTGTCTCAGAATGACATCTTCTGGCAGTTTCTCAGGTCACAGATACTTCTTATAGATTTAGAACTATTGCTGCAAATGTTTTAAAAGAAAATAAAATAATTTGTGCTTGACTTTTTACAAACTCAGTTGTTCTGGTCATTTTTTAAAAATTCTTCCATATTAAACAAGAGGCCA
This sequence comes from Dermatemys mawii, assembly GCA_007922305.1. NCBI lineage: Eukaryota > Metazoa > Chordata > Testudines > Dermatemydidae > Dermatemys > Dermatemys mawii. The sequence goes on from ML677341.1 coordinate 60,626,739, forward strand.
GATTTAATTAAAAGCAAAATTTCAAGTGATGGCATTGTGTCCTTTGTGTTTCTGTGCTCTAGGTCCCAGCAGTTTTTTGTTTTTGTTTTTGGTAACTGAAGCTGGACCTAAAACAGCAAATCACAATTGCAGCAAAAGTTACCTTCCACCCTAAAACCTTAAGTGAGAACTATACAAAATTCAGCAGTTTGGTTTCACTTCACCCGGTTTGCAGCTTATTTTTTCAGCTACTGATCTCCATGAGTACATGTTTCAGAACTCCACAAGTCTATAATTTCAATATCAAACTTTGATGAAACTATTACCTTCTACCTGATTTCACATTGTAATAGTCTGATGTCTCAGTTCTACAAACATTTAAGCATGTGCTTAAATTAATCACTATTCAGCAAAGCACTTGAACTCAATGGGATTTACACATGTCTAAAGATAAAGCTCTTTCTTGAATGCTTGGCTGAATATGGATGGATTGGGGTCTAAACACCAAATTTTCTATGAATTCCATGAAAAATTGTAAATCAGACGGGATTCACACAAGAGGATAGTGAACCTTTTTAGTTAGTAAAAAAATGTATTACTAGAGGAGATTTGTGAAGTTTGGGATTTCATTATAAACATTTACAGAGCTTTACCAAAACTAACTAAAAATGGAAAAAAAAAAGGATCAATCATTCAGTTGTGGAAGAAAGAAGAGAGAGGCAGACAGTTATGACAAAACTGGAAAATATTTTTTTAACATATGGCTTAGGATATGAATCCAACTCCAGATCCAAATCCTCCCTGTATTTTTCAATGTTTGTAGATCTGTTTATGTGAGACAGAAATACTCTTTCAAAAGAGTGAACTGGAAATTAAGGGGGATGGACTATACAGAGTCTTGATTCTGCATGAATTATCCAATGTGTGGGCAGACAAGGGGACGACAGCAAGTTAGAGCCAACAATTTTAAGAGTACCTTATGGACTTAATTATTAAAGTTCAAAAAGTCTTCAAAAGCCAATTATAACTGCTATTTGTAATAGCTAAAGCAATTAATATGGAAATATAGCAAGAATGAACCTTTTTAGCTCTAAAGCACAAAGGAATTCTTTGTTACAGGTCTTTCAAATCACTTTCAGAATTTTGGAAAGAAAATTGAATAGGGATTTCCTGCTGTTGTGCAAGATAAACAGAAATTTTTCCTGCATGGGTAACACACTCTAGTTGCAACACTATATTTAAATCTCATGTCTGAGACAAAATGTTACAGGAAAGGTATTACAGAGCCCTACTTTCAGTAGGCATTAGCTAACAATACACTTGAGAATCATTTACACTGGAAGATGAGTATTGTCTTTTAATAACCTTATTAAAGCATTGTCAGATACACTGTGACTGGTAAATCATGAGAAATATAATGGGACAGGCCTAATTTAATTCATTTCAAAGCTAGACATAAGGAGAGATATATATGTACTGTGTCTGAATAAAAAGGCAAAGTATTTATTACTTTGACTGAAAGAAAATATTTTTAAAAAGCCTAATAAAAAAAATTCATTCTCTTTTTCTTTGCCTCAAATATATCCTTCAAACTCGATGTCTGCCTCAATCACAGGTGCTGTAATAATAAGCAGAATTGGAACAGGATTAATTCAAATGCATGTAAGATGTTTTCATGCAAGGGCAAAGGTCTATCCTTGGCCATTTCCTTCTTTCTTTTCAGATTACACTTAAATATGTGCTTTGAAGTGCAGTGTGAAAGACCTTTCCAGCTTCATATGCAAAATCAAGGCAAAAAGTACACAGTCATTATTCAGGCAATACTTCCTTTGAATCTTTGCGGTGTTCTGACTGAGTAAAGAAAGCCGGCTCGTACCCATCAGTAGCAGCAAAGACAAAGAAATTAAACAAACGCTGAGTTTATGTGTTTATGTTACAGAATCACCCAGAAACTCTACTCAGGATCAGGGCACCATTGGGCTGGGTGCTTTACAAATATTTATGAAGACCCAATGCACTGCCTTTCCTAGAGAAAGTGGGGCTTAGATCCAGAACTCACTGAACTCAGGACAGTTATTTCCATTGATTTCAGTGGGCTTTGAAGTATGTCCTTGGTTTTTTGGTCTAAATTTGTACATTACTCTTTGATTCAAGTCACAAGAATTTTCTATGCTTATTTTATTTTTGCATGATGGTTTTGGAAAGCCCTTCCTCCTTTCATAGGTGCGGAGGTGCTGCTGAACCTGTTGGATTAAAATGCAATCCATCATATGCAGGGTTTACAGTTTGGTTCAATGTCTCTCAGCACCTTCAGTATACAAATTGTTCCAGAACCCCTGCCTCCTTTTCATCTTTCTAAATATTCCTGGCCATAGACGTCATGCTTCCACTTTAGCAAGATTGTGTGATGCATGTTTCTGTTGGTGCTGATGCCAGTTACACTGTTGACTTTTGTTGTCAAAGGACAGCTACAAAGGAATCTTCACCTTGAATGGCCCCTGCCTCCTTCAGTGCACAGGACAGAACTGCTATGGGGATAAATTGGTATGCTTGGCTTCACACCAATCCCCATTAATACTCGCAGTATCCTTTTAAAATCCATTTTAAAAAGAATCCTGTTTCCCTTTCATGTGATATCAGAGTTGGACCAGAATGTAGAGTAACCAGGCGTCTTGATTTTATAAGGACAGTCCTGATTTTGGGGTCTTTTCTTACATAAACTCCTATTATTCTCCACCCTCTGTCTCGATTTTTCATATTTGCTGCCTGGTCACCCTATTTGAAGAGGAAACACCTTGCTGATGCTGGCAGTGAAGTTGGTGATCCAGTGGGTGGAACTGTTCATGCTGTAGTACCAGCTTTAGAATGAAATCTCATAGCATGTTTCATAGAAATAAAAGCATCAAGCCTGGTGTTTTGGTCAAACTCCAGTACTCTGGCAGGTGGATTGAGAATGCTTAAAATTAAGAAATAAATAATGTGGTGCATAAATCAAGCTGGTTCAGAAATTCTCTGTTTCTTATATTAAATCACTTCATATAGATAATTGCCTGCAATCAGTGCATAACTTGATTAGACATTTGCAGAAAAAATAAACTAATAATACTTTCTAATCAATATGCGTTCTGAAATGGTTCTCTCTAAATTAATACTGGTAAGCAGCTGTAGACAAGAAACAAGACACATGACGCAATGATCTAGAATTTCTTTGGGCCCAACTGCAGGAAAAGAAACCTCTAGGAAGAAGAAAAAACATTTTTTTGCAACATCATTCTGTACATTTTCACTTTGTGCACATCTGGACCAAATCATCTCACGTGCTAACAGTATAAAGTTTATTTGACCTGTACTTGGCTCAATAGCCATTCTTGGGACTTCTGGTCTTGGTTATGCAGTACAATATGCTGGCAGAGTACTGTAGGACCATACAACAAAATCTGCACTTGGGTTTTGAAGCAATCTCAATAGTTGGTATTGTAACATTGGTTTATGTTTATACGCGGTAACCTAACATAAGATTTTAGACAAAAGCAGCTAGAATGTACCAGATTAACTTTACAGAATAACTGGAAACAGCTTAAGTTGGTGGTTTTCCTGAACTATATTGAATTAAATATTTTCCACTATATTTATTTTAATTAATGACCGATTACCCATATAGCCTTTGAATCAGCTATAATAATTCCATTTGATGGCAGTGATCTGCATTAATGGAAGGGTGGAGATTCTTCAGTGTAAGGCCTACAGCTGTGGAATGCAGACAAAGATCACTTTGGAAACTAGCAGATGTTCTCACATTTTTAGGTCAATACAAAAACTCTTCTGCTTCCTTCTCACATCACACCAAACAATATTCAAAAGAAAGAGGTTTCCTTTTGCAATTTCAATGCAATACGAAATGCAGAAGTCTGGCAAAGCTGTCAAAATATAACTATAGTAGGGTAAGAAGTCAACCTTTTATATAATACATATTGCTGTAGTACATTCAATCTACAGTGTTCACATTCTAACCATAATAATATATAGTTGTTACTGACACGCAATGTCCTTATTTTGTGAATATATTTGAAGAGTAAATATGCATTATCCCGCACAACAATGTATGTGAAGAAATGCATGAACCAATGATGAAATTTGGTTGGATTCAACGAAGAGAATAATGGCTATATCATCCTTTCCCTTTTTCGTAATTTATATTTGTATATATTTTATATTTTTGCTTTTTTTAACAAATAGTCTTCAGAATAGCTGATAGATTTATGTAGACAAGATAAAAGAACTTAGAACATGTTGCCCAGGACATTTGGAAAATATTTTAAAACTTTTTCTGGTAAACAATGATTCTTCCAAAGATCAAAAATGTCTGTCTTTCCTTTTGTTTTCCTTCCTAAACTGGAAAAAATAATCAAGAAAGCTTTGGATTTTCACAGCCAGGATGTTCTAATTATGGTTTCTGGAGTCTATAATTTGTAATTTATAGGAAAATTACCTGTATAACACAATTAATATTTAAGAGTATAGTCCCTTATTTATCTATTAACCTGTGCAAGAAACTTTCCATTGAAATCGTTAAGACAATATGCATAAAACTGAACAGAAAGATATGCTTTATGGTAATTACTATTGTTCTATCTGCTCTAATATTATGTCTGTGAGTGATGTTTCTGAAGAAGACAATTTTCCCCTTTCATTGTGCACCTAGATAAATGAGCAGTATTATGAAATGAAAGGACAAATAATTTACTAACTAATTTCAGGGCAATCAGTTTATGTCCTGAAGCCTGAAATTTGATTACCCACATCATGGTCTAAGTTTGCATAGCAACAAATGTTAATAATGATTGTAAAATTATCACTTTTTTAAAAAAAATCTAGATATTTAGATGTTCTCTTGTTGATTATGTGTTTTACAGGTTAAGAGCACAGTTTATAAAAACCATTCTTTTATTTCCAGCTGCTTGTTCTTAATTTTCATATGAAACAGTCTAGTGCAAAGGAAGTTACTCTCTCTGGGCTTGATCCAAAACTCTTGAAATTATGGACCTCAATGGAAGCTGGATCAGGTCTTTTTTTCATGGCACATTCAGGAAGGCTCAATGGAAATGGGCTAATTTAACCAAATTATATGAATTAAAACATATTCTGTTACTTTCTGGACGAAGGAGAAATACTGTGTTAAGTTACTTTATAAAATTTCCAAGGAATTATGAACTTGAAATTCACTTGAGAACAACCTCTTCGAAAATGATCAGTGATACCTAAATGGAGCAAAAAATATATATTGAGCTTTGATAAAAATACATAGAAATGAACAACAAGAACAACAAAGTGAGCCGTTGCTGTTTTGTGAATACATGTGAAGCATTAATCAAAGGTGACCCTGCATTTGAGGAGGGTTGAGTTGGATGTTTCACAGAGCTTAGGCTGTATTATTCTATCCCTATTAATATTCTCAGTAATCCCACCCAAACAGAAGTGAGATTTGCTTGAGAATCCATGTGTCACCTTTCTAAAGATTAGGAATCTTTTTTGTTGGGTCCTTTTTAATAAGCACCTAAGCTAAACATGAACATGTGCTGTACTTCCAGTGTATCAAATTACTTGCAAGGCTGTAAGGAAGAAACAAAATGAAGTCACCAAAGACATTTCCAAAAAAGCATGATATTGCCTTTATTTCTGTTTTTTTAAAAATATAGAATAATTTGTACTATGAGCATAGCGAACAATACACATTTGGTAGGCAAGAAAGAATAATATGAGCAAGCAGTTGAGTTGGTTGTGAGTGTAACATGAATAGACCCCAGTCGTCAGCTGGAGGGATTGAACATGGGGCCTGTAGAGCTTAATTCATGAGCCTGTACTGCATGAGCTAAAAGTAAACTACCTCTTGGTTAAGGCTGTAAAGCACACTCATTAATCTCTAATCAGAGAGGTAGCCGTGTTAGTCTGGAATTGCAGAAGTGACAAAGAGTCCTGTGGAACCTTAAAGACTAACTAAAGTTTTAGAGCATAAGCTTTCGTGGGCTAGTACCCACTTCGTCGGATGCATGCAGTGGAAGTATCCAGGGGCAGGTATAAATAGGTAGGCAAGAACCAGGTGGGAGATAACAGGATTAGTCCAATGAGGCTGAACCAGCTTGTTATCTCTAATCAGGGAGGGTGAGATGTTCCTCTAGCAGCTGAATTGGAGGTGTGAATAGCGAGAGAAGAGAAGCTGCTTTTGTAGTTAGCTAGCCACTCGTAATCTTTGTTCAATCCTTGATTGATAGTATCAAATTTGCAAATGAATTGCAGCTCTGCAGTCCCTCTTTGTAGTCTGGACTTGAAGTTTTTTTGCTGCAAAATGCTGACCTTTAAATCTTCTATAGAGTGTCCAGCGAGGTTGAAGTGCTCTCCTACAGGTTTTTGTATATTGCCATTCCTGATATCTGATTTGTGTCCATTTGTCCTTTTTCGTAGGGACTATCCAGTTTGGCCGATGTACATAGCAGAGGGACATTGTGTATATTACATTGGTAGATGTGCAGGTGAATGAACCAGTGATGGTGTGGCTGATCTGGTTTGGTCCTGTGATGGTGTTGCTGGTGTAGATGTGTGGGCAGAGTTGGCATCGAGGTTTGTTGCATGGATTGATTCCTGAGTTAGAGTTATTATGGCGCAGTGTGCTGTTGATGGTGAGAATATGCTTGAGGTTGGCAGGTTGTCTGTAGGCCAGGACTGGTCTGCCTCCCAAGGCCTGTGAAAGTGAGGGATTGTTGTCCAGGATGGGTTGTAGATCCCTGATGATGCGTTGGAGAGGCTTTAACTGAGAACTGTAGGTGATGGCCAATGGTGTTCTGTTGTTTTCTTTCTTGGGCTTGTCTTGCAGCAGCAGGCTTCTGGGTACACGTCTGGCTCTGTTGATCTGTGTCCTTATTTCCTTGTGCGGGTATTGTAGTTTTGAGAAAGCTTGGTGGAGATCTTGTAGTTGTTGGTCTCTGTCTGAGGGGTTGGAGCAAATACGATTGTACCTCCGTGCTTGGCTGTAGACAATGGATCGTGTGGTGTGCCCGGGGTGGAAGCTGGTGGCATGATGGTGGGCATAGCTGTCAGTAGGTTTTCGGTATAGGGTGGTGTTGATGTGGCCGTCATTAATTTGCACCGTGATGTCCAGGAAGTGGACCTCACGTGTAGACTGGTCCAGGCTGAGGTGGATGGTGGGGTGGAAGCTGTTGAAATCATAGTGGAATTCTTCCAGAGTTTCTTTCCCATGGGTCCAGATGATGAAGAGGTCATCAATGTACCGTAGATAGAGGAGGGGTGTGAGTGAACGAGATTTGAGGAAGCGTTGTTCCAGGTCAGCCATAAAGATGTTGGCATACTGTGGGGCCATGTGGGTGCCCATAGCGGTGCCACTGGTCTGGAGGTATATATTGTCATCAAATTTGAAATAATTGTGTGTGAGGATAAAGTCAGAGAGTTCAGCAACCACTTGTGCTGTGACATCATCAGGGATACTATTCCTGACAGCTTGTATTCCATCTTTGTGTGGGATGTTTGTGTAGAGAGCCTCTGCATCCATGGTGGCTAGGATGGTGTTTTCTGGAAGGTCACCAATGCATTGTAGTTTTCTCAGGAAGTTGGTGGTGTCACGGAGATAGCTGGGAGTGCTGGTGGCGTAGGGTCTGAGTAGAGTGTCCGCATATCTAGACAGTCCTTCAGTGAGAGTGCCAATGCCCAAGATGATGGGGCGTCCAGGATTTCCAGGTTTGTGGATCTTGGGTAAAAGATAGAATAACCCTGGTCGGGGCTCTAAGGGTATGTTAATTTGTTCCTGTGTTAGGGTAGGGAGTGTCCTGAGTAGATGGTGCAGTTTCTTGGTATATTCTTCAGTGGGATCTGAGGGAAGTGGCCTGTAGAAATTGGTGTTGGAGAGTTGTCTGGTAGCCTCCAGTTCATTCACCTGCACATCTACCAATGTAATATACGCCATTATGTGCCAGCAATGTCCCTCTGCTATGTACATTGGCCAAACTGGACAGTCCCTACGACAAAGGATAAATGGACACAAATCAGATATCAGGAATGGCAATATACAAAAACCTGTAGGAGAGCACTTCAACCTCGCTGGACACTCTAGAAGATTTAAAGGTCAGCATTTTGCAGCAAAAAAACTTCAAGTCCAGACTGCAGAGCTGCAATTCATTTGCAAATTTGATACTATCAATCAAGGATTGAACAAAGATTACGAGTGGCTAGCTAACTACAAAAGCAGCTTCTCTTCTCTCGCTATTCACACCTCCAATTCAGCTGCTAGAGGAACATCTCACCCTCCCTGATTAGAGATAACAAGCTGGTTCAGCCTCATTGGACTAACCCTGTTATCTCCCACCTGGTTCTTGCCTACCTATTTATACCTGCCCCTGGATACTTCCACTGCATGCATCTGACGAAGTGGGTACTAGCCCACAAAAGCTTATGCTCTAAAACATTAATCTCTAAGTGGTCTTGGTGCATCTAGATGGCACAGAACACCACACACTCAGAAGGTGGGTGGGTTACATACTTCCCTTAGCTAAGGAGGCACATCCTGAACTTCAGAGACTTCCCGTTGAAATCCCACAAGAGCCTCCACTTGCAGCACTGACAGACCCCAGTCATCAGCAGGAAGGATTGAACCTGGGGCTTCTAGAGGTTAGAGCATGAGCCTCTATTGCATGAGCTAAAAGCCAACTAACTGACTCTTAGCTAAGGCGGTCGAGAAGACTCATTTTATCTCTCTCTTTCTAAGTAGTTTCAGAGACACTAGATGGGCCGGAACACCACACCCAGAAAGTGTGTGGATTACATGAGCTCTATGGGGCAAAGACTGCGCTTCTTCCTGTCCTATGAAGTGTCTCATCAGCATTAGATGGCAAATTATTAACAATAATCATATTAATTATGCACTCCGTTAGAATATCCTTGTTAAGTTGGAATGATTACATTTTGTTCTGAAAATGCCATAATTGGGTATATATACTTAGGGTATTTTGACACCACTGCCTTGATGTTTCAAACTGGTCAGCCCTATGGTCGGGTATCCACCCTACATAAGCCTTGAATGGGTTAATGTGAACCAGAAGGGACCAATTACACTTAGATGCTGCACCTGGATGGGAACCAAGGATAAATAGGGCCTAACGGCAGATGAAGCCCAGCTGAGGGACGATCTGGACTAAATAAAGCCAGGAAGTGGGACCCAGAAGGGGCTGTAAGGAGGAGATCTATTAGTCAATCTCTAGAGGGAAGGGAGTTGCTAGGGACAAGGAGGTGATCCAGCAGAAGAGTAAGTCCTAGGGATTCTGGCAAGAGGCCAAGAAGACTACACTAGTCATGGGGAGAAGAAGAATTGCCAGTGGAAAACCCAGAACTAGGCAAAAAGATAGAGAGGTAGGGTAGGAAGGAGCCCAGGTAAACAGGAACAGGATTGCTAGTCATAAGGTCCCTGGGCTGCAATCCAGAGTAATGGGCAGGTCCAGGTTCTACTGCCAGCCATTTGGAAAGCGTCACAGGAGCTGGAGATTGGAAATGGAAAATCATCTGGACAGCTTGTTCAGTTGGACCTTGTTACTTTGGACGTGGGGACTATATAGTGACCGAATCAGAAGTCTGTGTCACAAAAGGAGAGAGTCCACAGCACAAGCAATTGGTGAAAGGTGGTGCTGTATGAGGTGAGAGCTAATTCCCAGATGCAGCTACCAGAAAGTACACCTGTGGTGATTGGAACTCCCTTCACAAGTTGACCGCCTCACAGCTGGGGTTAAAACAAACAAACAAAAAAAAACCCACTTCAGCAAGTTAGGCTCGGATTTCTTTTTGAAACTCTAGCCATAGGAGTCATAACAGGTGCTGCTGAGCTCTGCTAAAAATCTAGCCCTAGTCATTGGTGCTGAGCACTTGATAACCTAGCTCTGAGCAATTCTGAAAATTTAGCTCTAATCTTTTATTATCTTAAACTACTTAGAAAGAGAGAGATAAAATCCTTGCTTCCCAGGGAGAAACTTGTCTGATTGGGGCAGGACATAGGAAAACTATAAAATTTTCCTGAAAGTGTTTTAAGCCAAACTAACAAGGGTTTGGAGTCTGTAGGAGCTCACCACCTCTGCTCTGCCCTGCCCTGCTGAACTCCATGAGCTTGTGTGACAATGCTCATGAAATCAGTGGACACTGGGTGAGGTCCCATCATTGTGCTTTTCAGCAGAGGGCATCAACAAGTAAACAGGACTGTACACAAAAGATCCTTGGAGAGTCTGGGCCAATGCATGAAATTCTGTTTATCTAAACCAGAGTTTTTCATAAGTAAATCTACATTTCTTCAAGGAATATCTTGCTTCAAATTAAATCCTGTTATTTTAAAACAGGCCATTATAAGTATTTTACAAATTTATGGAGTTTTAAAGATAGGTATCTTATCATATGTTTAGGAATGGTTTTCATTCTAGAAACAGGGAATGTTATCTTATTTATTTATGTTTCATTAACTCTGTATAATCGAGCCACATTTTAATTTTACAGGACCTATTAGTTCACTGAAACCACAGCCTTTATTATTAGCAATAGCGAGATTGTGCTCCATTTGTTAAAGCTGCAATGCCTATGTATTATGCTAAGCTTAATTTTAATTAAAATATTGAAAAGAAAGTAATTGGTTTGCTACCATTCAATATACCAGGAAAGTGTCCATTTTTTCACCTTTTCTCCTTGTTTTCTCTAATTAGCAAAACTAAGTCAGATGTTTATTAGAAAGCAAGGTACACTATTTTGTGTGTGTATGTGGGGGGGAGGGAATGCTCTCCAAGGCAGGTCCTCAGCTCTGCTAGTTTCACTGGATAATTTACCTCAGTTGAGGATCTGCCCTTCAGATCTTCATGGATTCAGTAGCTTGCTTCATTCATTTAAAAAGTGATTTGAGATTAATTGTTCATTGTCAGAAACAATTGCTTGTTTACTGCTTAGAGATTGCCATGTCTTTGGCTAATAGGGAACCTTGATTAAATTTATAATATTTAATAGTAATATACTTCCCAATTTATTTAGGAAAAGGTTATAAGTAGATTTCAGCTCTTTGATTCTACAGTACATGTAGCATGAAAAGTTAATGTATGATAAACTTTTTTTACCTTGGAAATTACTGTGTAGTCATATTCTCCCTTTTCTCTAACTATAATAAATTTTTCTTATATGCACACAATTTTTTCATTACAAAAATTACAAGTAATTTTAGAGAGGTTTAAGGGAAGGAGCATATGGAGCATCTGTATCATAGTCATATTTACAATAGTGTTCAGAGGGGTGAGCGGGGAGTGAGTATATGTATTGATAGTGTGTCGCCATGCCTCAAAATCACAAAGTGTGGAACCCACAAAGCTACTTAGGTGCCTACACCCAGATTTAGCCACCTAAATCCCACTTTTAGGTGCCTTAGTCCCCCACTGCTATCAACAAAACTCCAGACCAACCCTGTATGCACCTAGGGAATTATTTAAAATAAAAATCTAAGGCCTAAGTTTCTGTCTCTAGTCACGCGCACTACTGCCTCACTGTAGGCATCAGGACATCTATCTCCCACCTAAGCCTCAGAGTGATTAATGAACCAGGGAAAGTCAGCTGTTCATCCACACAATTTGCCCCAAGGACCCAATCCAGAAGGCACAGTCAGAGGGGAACAACTGGAACAAGTCTCATTCAAAATAGCCACTTCAGGAAGCAGTGCCAATCTTGTATCTTTTAGCCCAGCGGTTTTTGCACTCACCTAAGATGTGGGAGATCCAGGTTCAATTCCCACTCCCTGGCAAGGGGATGAAAGGATCAGAACTGGGTACTGTTCTATCTCAGGGAAGTGCTCTAACCACCCAGCAATGGGATATTCTGATATGGGGCTCCTTTAATCTCTCATGTAAAGCTGTGGATGATGATAATGAAGGAGCACATGGTTGCCTGTCCCAGAGATAGATACCTGAACTAATAGACTACAGTCCTTCTCACCATCCTCTTTTTCTGGCCCAATCAGTCTTTCTTTATTGATTGACAGTAGAACAAATTCAGCAGGAGAGACTGAGGGAGCCTCACATCAGAATATCCCATTTCTAAATATTACATCACTCTCCTGACAGATGGGAGAGCACAGTTCTAATCCTTTCCCACCACCTTCTAGAGAGGGAGAAATTCAATTTTGGTCTCCCACATCCCAAGTGAGTATTCTAACCACTGGGCTAAAAGTTATAAGGTGGGCACTATCTCTTCCACTGGCTATTTTGTGTGGAGTGAGCTAGGTGCCTAATTCATTCCTGCCAAAAACCATTACAGAGGTTTCTGTTTGTGGATCACTGGCAGAGCTAGGCACCTCTTTGCAGCCCAGACTTAGGCACCTAGCTCTGAGAAAGGGGCAGGGCTTAGCATGCTCCCTCCCCCTTAGGCGGTTTTCTACCTGGTGTGTTGGCTTTTAGTGATCACATTCTTAGATGAGAGTCTCTTCCCATTCTCTCTACAGGGAGGCTAGACACCGAAGTTGGTGAGGTATGGATTGCAGTGTTGTCTCTGTAATTTTCTAGATGCCTAAAAGTCAGGTGTTGATTCCAGCCAACGTGCTTTCCCAGTACAAATTCTCACCCACCATCCATGGCACCTTGCATGGTAGGAAGCAACTTCCTCCCTTCCCAGGCCCTGTTTATAGTTTTGGTTTACCTGTGGGCTAGTTAACCCCACCCATTCTCTGTTCTCGTGAGGATAAAACTTTTCTTGTCCCCCCAAATAGTAATTCAGGACTTCTTTCTCCAACAATACATCCAGAGCTGAATTCTGTTGCATTTGAACAAAACGATGCTTATTTAAGAAATGGTGGGGTGAAAAACAGATCAAAATAAAGAAAACCATTTAAACTTAATTTAACTGAGTTGCAAATTAGAAAATGGGAAAAATACAATATGTGTTAATATTTCAATGCAGTCCTATTGCAAACTATAAAACTACTGTGGTATGGATTAGGAGGGTTAATTACAAAAAATAAAGATTGGTTAGACTCCAAAACATAAAATACTTTTGAAAAGGTAATATCAGCTTCTGACTTTCTCAATCCACAGCTCCAAAAGTCTGTCCATTTTCCATGAAGATGCTTGCGGTTTGTCCCAACATCCAGACATGGAGTCAGGTATTATTTTGTTTTAAATCAATCGCTTTCTTTACAGGAATACATTTCAGGGAATCATAATAGTTAACAGTCCACATTAGCATATATAGCAAGCCTAAACTCAGCATGGAATGACAATAATATTTTCCAAATCACAATATATTTGATTAAATTCAGTCTGTCTCGACATACAATCTTTTAGACTGTCATTTTCATAAGTATTTCAAAGATTTCTTTTGGTCTTTAGTTACCTATTCAAAGACCCCCCATCTCCTGGGAGCTGATTGAACAATTTTTTTTTTTTTCAGTATTCTCATAATTGCTCCCAGATCAAGGTAAATAGATAACACATAACATGAAGTTCTGCAACAATCCTCAAATACACTTTATGTTTTGAGAAATCAAACAGAAATTATTCAGTGTTCCCACAAGCTCAATAAAACCTAATACATTATATTTTCCGATGCACTTCTCATAGCATTCATAGTAGCTAATGCCTGAGAATCACACATACTGAAGTGTGTACATGGATAAGCATTAAGGTGCAATTTGACTCTTAAGTCTCTCTCTGCAAAGATGGCATCAAGAGGTTCCATGTTCTCTATGTCTCAGTGATTTCCAGATTTCCATGCACATGGCTTAGATTTCTATGCAAAGCACAGCCTGCTATCTTCAATATATTATTTTCCATGCTTTTAAAATTACACATAACAGTTGTCATGTGTGCTTAAGGATTCTGGAGTATTTTAGAATAATCAGTACTATTTTTGATTTTGCAAGCAGAAAAAGATTATGATCAAAGGTATGGCTGTGAGTTTAATAACCAAATCTGAAATAATTGAAGAAGTATGTTTTCTGCATACAAATGCTACCTCATATAAAGCTCAAATGTGCAAGCAAAGCCTGTCCTAACTACCATGGGAAATAATGGATGTTGAACTGTTCATGAGTACTTCCCCGTAAAATTCCGCACCTTGAAGAATTGGGCTAATTATGTGTTTTATTAAATGCTATATGATGTTAGGAAGATGATCACTATGAAGCCAATTCACTTCAGAATATGTCCTACAATTAGCAGATAGAAAGAGGCACCTTTAATGAATAACAATGTTTAACTATAGCACAAATGATGAACCTACCTATTAGTTAAATGTTCACCTATCTGTTGGATGTTCCCGTATCAAATTCACATGAGTAAAGCAAGCAAGATGTAGCCAATTTGTTTCTAAATGCAGATCAGTAAAACCTTTTCCAGCTGACCTTCATATCAGCAAACAAAGCTTCTGCTTTGTAAGTGAGATCTGTGCAGCTCAGAGTATGCAGGGATGTTCCTTGGGGATTGTACAAAAATCAAAATTCTCCATTTGGGCCCATACTTTGAGCCTTATCATCCTCTTGTTGACACTTACACAAGTTTTACTATTGTCATCGAAGTGAGAAGGATTGTACCTCGGTGATCTGTAAATTTGAAACATAGAATATCAGGGTTGGAACAAACCTCAAGAGGTCATCTAGTCCAACCCCTTCTCCAAGCAGGACCAATCCCCAAGTAAGTCATCCCACCCAGGGCTTTGTCATGCCTGACCTTAAAAACCTCTAAGGAAGGAGATTCCACCACTTCCCTAGAAACCCATTTCAGTGCTTCCCTACCCTCCTAGTAAAAATCTTTTTCCTAATATCCAACCTAAACCTTCCCCACTGCAACTTGAAACCATTATTCCATGTTCTGTCATCTGGTACCATGAGAAGATTCTAGATCCATCCTCTTTGGAATCCCCTTTCAGATTGTTGAAAGCAGGTATCAAATTCCCCCTCATTCTTCTCTTCTGTGGTCCGATATAAGGCAAATTCTGATACAACACAGTAAAGGAGAGCTCCAGGGTGAGTGGCTGCATGCTTCTCTACCTCGATATAACACAGTTTTACCTATACTGCAGTATGATTTTTTGGCTCCCAAGGACCGTGTTGTATTGAGGAAGAGGTGTATCTATTAATGTAAAGTGTATAGAACATAACTGTGTTGGCTGATGATAGTTGCAGTGAGTTCCCTTATTTTCTCTTATTTCTCTTATTTTCGCTTCTTAATTTCATTTTCATTCTAAAAATCCTATGAAGTATTCACATGTTTTTACCAGGGTACAGACCCTGGTAAATAAACCAACCAATGTGGCATCTATGGACACAGCAAGAGTTTGCAAAGAATCTTAGATCTAATTTTTTTCAATTTTTGCTGAACATTGTTGTTGGACCTTGTTCAATTTGGGGAGCTCTGTTGTGTGCCAAGAGCTGTGTCAGATCTGTAAGATGGCAAATCTGCCAGCTGCCCCTTCCTCTACCTAAACTTGCATGGTTCTAGAAAAATCTTGCCCCACTGGGTTCTCATTTTTAGAGTGGTGTCCTCCTGACTTTCCAATGATTTTTTCCTTGCAAATTAAGACGTTGCAAGTGGCTAAAGGGAAAACCTATAGGAATTTTAGTTCAAAGTAGTAAGATTTTCTGATTCTGGCATTTCTTTTCCTCTTGGCTTGCCACACAGATTCTTTCACCTTTATTAAGTTCTTTAATTACATTTTTTGTTGAAACCACAGATTGGTTTCAACAAAAAAATTAATATGGTTATTTAACTAATGTATTAAATATAACCATTCTATATGTGAGGAGGTTTGTTTAATAGGTGCATTTTATAATTTGAAAAATAAAATGCATTAATTTTGTAGTGCCAAAAATACCCTCCACTTTTCTAAGTGGATTCACCAGTGTGGTCCTGGTTCCTATGATTATATGGTTATAACACTCTCTAGTATAATAAATCTCTAAAGTTAGTGGCCCATTTCTTTATGATATTGTTTGTCTTTTAGCTTCAGAACAACCATGCATCATTTATATTGCTTCTGTCCATAACACAAATGCTGTCTTTGCAGTCAGAAGTAGGAACACTTCATTTTGACTTTAAATGGAAGTTTTGTATTCTAGAGAACACAGCACAGTTTCTTAAGACCATAATTCCATGGTCTCTGAACACGGAGGGCCCTTGTTCTTGAATCTGTGGATTTATGATATTCCCTGGTAGATTTAATACCCCTGTGAATGGAGCATATTGATCCATAATATGTTGTCTTCTCATTCATGGCAGATATTATATTCATATTTTCAACTTATTTCACAGTTTTAGTATCCTACCTGGAAAGAATGGAAGCTGCCTGTACAGTGTTGCAGTATATATTGGCCAGGTCTTTTGAATTGCTGGTCTATTTGCCTCATATAGTTGCAAGATGTCCAGCCACAATGGATACATGCAAGAAATGCAGGAACGTGGGACACCAGTAGTATATTTGTTAAACCAAAAGAGTGGCCAGTATGGTATATAATGAGGAGATGGTTTATAATTTCTGGGTTTGTGTCAAGGAATCTAGAGAGACTTGGACCACAGTCTTGAGATTGTTCAGCTGTTTTAACGATATTTGTGACAATGGGCAAGTCACTAAATTTAGTTTTCCCCTTCAGTTTACTTTGTAGTAAAATATTAATTCCTCACATTCATTCACTAATATTTGTAAAAAAAACAAACTAAAAAAAACCCTGTAGTGCTTGTCATATGAAAAGTGTTAGCTTAATGCATAGTGCTAGAATAAGTTACATATTTTACATAATCCATTATCTGAGACAGTATGTTCCATCGAAGCACACAGTTTCGCAGAATCATCTCTTTCAAAAAATCCCAAAGCGTTAATCCACCATGTTACCCCTTTCCTCAGCAAGACTCAGTTTTGCCTGAGATTACACAGTGTGTGAGCTCCCTGCCACACCAGTCTATCTACCACACTAGCAAACTCCTTGAGATTCTGCCCGTCTTCACCTTGCCCTGCAGGTAATCATCAGTGAATCCCAGTTCCTGAGCTCCCTAGAGACATCCTTCTGTACTGTCCAGTCCCTCTCCTGGAACACTCACAGAAATTAAGTTCAGTGCTTCCAAAGAGACAAAGTACATCCCAGCCTGCTAGGTTAGCTGAAGACTCACACTTTATTTCAATACAACAGCACTTAGATGGTTAATAGTAAAACTCAGAATAAGTTTATTAATAAAGAACAGAAATGTAAGTGGTACTAAGTAAGAGAAATAGAGCTAGGTATGGCTATGAACAAATCACACACGAACAAATCACACACAAACAAATCACACTTGATTTTAGCAAGTTACAATCTTTGCCTGAACAGTTTTCTCTCTTACCTCAAGTTACCAGCATCAGTAGCCTTCTAGGTCAAGAGATCCAACTTTCATGGAAACAGCAGGTGCTGTTCCTGTTGTTCCCTAAGAGATGGATAACTGGAATGTCTTTTTGCTTCCCCTTATTCATAGATTCTAAGATCTGTAGAGACCATTGTGATCATCTAAGGTAGCCTCCTATATAGCACAGACCATAGAACTCCCCCAAAATAATAGCTCAAGCAGATCTTTTAGAGAAACATCCAGTCTTGATTTTCAAATTGTCAGTTGTGGAGCATCTGCCAAGAACCTGGTCCATTGTTTTTGTCTCAAGAGCCAGGGTGACTTCCTGGGTGTGCAGATTCAGTCCAGGTAAGCTTAATAAATTGTTTCCTTCACTGCTTGGTAGCTTGATTGCTTTGTTTACCTTATACGTGAATGTACTTTCATTGTCCCCTGCCTGTAATCCAGCCAAGTAAATCCACAATCCTTTATTCAGGACAGACTTGATTTATGCGCTACCTCCTAACACATTTTAAGAACCTATTTCCAGCACACATGCATAATTCTTCATACGTCACACAATGATTTTCATGACCAGCATGTCTTCAGGTCACATGATATTGATATCAAACTGGACGCTTATGTTCAACTATCCATCCACCATGATCCTCAAGTCCTTTTAAGAGTCACTGCTTCACAAGATAGAATACCCCGACCCGTTTGGCCTCCATTCTTTGTTTCTAGAGATATGCCCTTCAATTTGGCAGTATTGGAGCCATACATTGTTTGCTTGAACCCAGCTTACCAAGCAATGCAAATTGCTCCCTATCAGTAACCTGTCCTCTTCACTATTTACCATTTCTCTTGTCTTTTTCATTCACAAACTTTATCCATAGTGATTTTATGTTTTTTCTACATCACTAATAAATAAGTAGATTAGGGGCAAGAATCAGTTCCTGGATGATCCCACTAGAAACATCTGCTTGATGATGATTCCCCATTTACATATTTGAGTAGAGCAGATCAGGAATTTCTGACAAGTTTTTTTTTCTGAAAATTCTGATTCATCAAAATGAAAACTGTGAAGGTTGTTGGTTTCAATTAATCTCCTCACTCAAAAATGTTTTGATCAAAGAGTTTCAAATTGTTAGAACAAGATTTTTCAGCATTTTCAGTCCAGCGAGTTTGAGTCATAACTTTTTTTGAAATTTTAATAAATTTAGACAAAATTTCTAAATTAAAATTAAATATTTAAAAATTATTGAAATAAGACATTTTAGTAAAGATGGATTTCTTTCTTTCTTTCTTTCTTTCTTGTTCATGAAAATTTTAGATTTTTTTTTGTCCCAATTGGAAATGTGAATTTTTTTTGATATCTCAAAATAAAAATCAAGATAGGAAAACAGTTAACCAGTGGTTAATCCATTCTATGTGTACCAGCTTGGATTTTTATTGAGTTACAGAACAATAGAAAAATTCAGGATGTGAGTTACTTAGGTAGGAAAATGTGACATTTCATGGGCCAAATTTTTGTCACATAATGTATTTGTTTCTGTATCAATTAGTGAAATAGGCACCTGGGAAGAATCACACCAATATCACACCATGTGCAGTAGATAGCTTTTTTGTGGCTTAAAAATTTGTGATAGAAGTTTTAAATGACCCAGGGGGAACATCATTAACTGATTTCCTGGAGAAGGAATTAAAAGTAAATGATTTGCTATTCTGGTCTCTGCTTGGAGTTTACCTTAGGTCTCAGAGGTGAGATGAATACAAGTGTATTTGTGGGGGAAGGTATAGCTAAAAATAATATAAAATCACACTTTTTTTTATTACTATATGTATTTAGTTTTATGTAGTAGAATTTAGCAGTACTGTAGCTGAACTTATTCAAGTCCCAATAGAGTGTTTTGCAGAGAATTGAACACAATTTCCAAGACTAGTGCAACTCTCTTTTTTCATTTCTTTGACCTTTAAACTTAACATGAGTGTTACCATTGTACAGAGGTACAATACTGCTATGACTTTGATGACTGCTCCTTTGATGGTTTGTTTACTCAAATAGATTCCACTCTTGTTTCCAGAAGTAATTGAATTTCAGACTTTGTCCAAGACGTTATACAGATTCTGGGACATCATCTTCCTTAGCTTTCATTTAGCTGTTGCACCTCATTTGCTACTTCCGCTTCTATATAAAGACATTGTACAATGCTTGAGTGCTTGTGTGAGTGTGTGTTTGTATGTGGATCTTCACACGCCTGTGATTTCCTTCTCCCATGCCCTGATTTCTGACTGCACTCTATTATCTGGAGAGAAACTTTAGAAGCTGTAAGTTCAGGAAGCAGGAACTAGCTTTTGATAAAAAGTTTCCTTTTCTCCTCCACAATACACCTGGGAATTTTCACAGTTGATTACTGTAATATTAACATAATATAGCATTGACTTAGAAATGAGAACTGTAATGAAATTTTAACACTGGAAAAATTGGCTAGCAGCAGGAACATTAATTAAATGAAACATAGCCAGTTTTGATAATCTCTAATCAAAGAGTCTCAAGCTAGTCACTTCACACTATTTTTTTTGTATGTGTGGCAGTTTCTTAGAAACCGCTGAAAAAGCTACCTCTTGATAACCAGACAATAGTTTTGACATAAAGGCACTTCCCTGTTGCAGGTCAATATTAGCTGAAATGTCCGACTATTATGTACATGAATTCAATTTCACTAAGTTTTATGAACTCATTAAGCTATCCTTTGTGTGTGAGGCTATATCATCTTGCATAGATGAGTTTTCAATTGTTGTATTTGCCCTGGATTCTGAGGGGTCAGGAAGATTTACAGTTTATTAATAGTAAGTGCAGCCTTTTTCAAGGATATTAAGTAGAGATGGTCAGAAAATCATATTTTTTCCTGCAGAATAGTCTGATGAAAATAATGAAAAAAAAATATGAAATTCTCCAAACCACTTTTTTAAATGAAACTCTCAGTTTTTTGACATAAATAATTTTTTGGTTAACATTTCCATTTTATTGTAAGCCATTTCTATTTTCTGTTGAAAAATACGTCAAATGAAGGGGGAAAAAAGAGTTTAGGAAGTCCTGCACATAAGTTGTGTTATTTCCCACATTTTCTTTCTTGTATAAAATGTATCTTTATTGCTCTAAGCTATATGTTTCAATTTCTTCCCAAACACAGGAAATCCCTTAGTGTTTTCTGGGTTATTGTTCAGAATTGCCATCCTAAATCACATGAAACAGTTGTCACTCAAAATCAAAGTGGAGCAGGGGACCAGCATGTCTGAATTTTTCCTGCGATTGGGTATATGTGTCTACAGCTATTTTAGAACTTGGAAAGAAAGCACACCTGAATTTTATCATGTAAATATGTAATAGTTTAGCATGGCTAAATGGTGACTAAGGGGACTAGCTGTTGACAAATGAAAACTGATCATAAGTATGTAAAATGTAAAAACATCAAAAGGATCTAACTAGAAGTATGGAATAAAAGTAAAAAAAAAAAAAAGGTAAATTTAGGCTATCACAAAAAGGTCTCAAAGGTCAAATCTTTTAGACTGTAGAGAAGTCTCCCAAAAGGAAGTGGAAGAAGTTCCATTGCTATAAAATTTTATAAGCAAGAGAACAATCCTTTATTCACAGGGGCTTTAAGCACATGAGCAGTTGCCTTAACTTCAATTCTACTCCTGTTTCAAGGGGACTGTTCATATGTTTTTTGTTAAGCATGTGCTCAATGCTGTTTTGGATCAGGGCAGAGTGTTCGGCCTCTTACAGGATTGAGCCTTGTATCATTTGGCAGGACGACACTCTAGAAGTGAAGTAATAGTTAAGTCCCATTAAATGTTGCTGAATGCCGACAAGAGTGCCATTTTTGTGTGTGCCAGACCTGGTGTTCTTATCATGGGAATTCATGAACTAGAGTACGAACAGAGAATGGACCACTTCACTTGATATAGACCACCAAACACCCATTAATGTATATTAATGTTCAATCACTTCTACCAATCTAGGCTGTAGGTTTATGTGGAAAACATAATTTTCTAAGGGATTTATATCACAGGAGAACTTCTGCAGGCTTAATTGGAAGTTACACTCTGAATATCCCCAGGCCCTAAGGAGCCTCCTCATCAATGCTGTATTCAAAGGAAATGGAGAGGAAAGGCAGCTTGATATTATGGAGTTGCCCTGTGCTGGCTAGATTAAAATCAGGGACAAATAGTTTCCTGTGGTCCTTAGCACAGTGACATGGGACCCCTTCGACCCAATGGACTTTTGGGCATCTATACACATAGAATTACAAATCCTGATTTGGGGGCACAGAGATTAGAGTTCTTGCTGAATATTTCCCACAGTTCTACTTTTTGTCCCGTTACCAGTCCCTTTTGTCACCCACTCCCAAGCCCCCTTTATTAGGCATAAGTTTACATTATAAAATACAGTTACTGATGCAAATTGTGATCTATACAGATTATTAGCACAATGACTGCTGAAAAGATCCCTGGCTATTTCAGTTTTCAAACCTTAATTGTATTTCGGTAATCAAAACTGAGGCTCACACTTGGCTGAGGAGGAGGATGACATGGCAAGAAACATGACCTATGCTGGAATGGGTTCCTCTTCTGTGAGCCCCTCTGAGTCATTTTTACATATCGATATTATAAAACACATAGTATCATGTTGTTCTGTTGAGTCCTCTGAACTCAGTCAAAGAGGGCCTACTTCTCCCTTTCTTTGCACTGTGGGTAATCACATCTGGTTTGGTGGCATTTCACTACCACTTTGCATTAATTTTATACAACAGCAAATGTCTACTTAGGCATAGGGCAGTGGAAAATGAGCTCCATTTTACTCTATCACTTTGACCGACTTGTACAAGGATGATTTAGCTAGGTTTTGATATTTTCTTACCGATTGCCCACCTCTGTTTCTAAGCTTTCCTCCCCGAGGTCGTATTTTCTGTCCCATGCCTAATATCTGTCCTGTGAAAATCAATTTCTCAAAGGCTGCATAGAGCAGCAAAGAATAATGTAGCTGGTATGTTTGGTGAATAACTAGCAAGATTTTGCTACATGTGTGTTCATCACCTATATGCTTGCTGTTTAAAATTAAACAGCCAACTGGTTGCAGATGAGAATTAATGTTTTTAAACAATTCCAGATATGATTCTTCTTTTGTGTTTGAATCAAATACCCACTGGATACTAGCTATTATTTTCGGATCTGAACATGCCTTTCTTCTCATATGGTTTTCCTTTCAGTTGCTATGGCTTAAGTCCAGACTTGCAGTGATATGGACAATGTCATAAAAAATGGGAGAAGAGGGTATGTGTGTGTGGGAGAAATCTCTAGTACTGTTTGAAAACAGAATTCAATTATTTTAGCTAGGTAATTACTCTTAAGTCTGCTGATACAACCCCAGTTCCCTGTCACATTATGGCTGCAAGATTTTATCTTTTAAATGTATTTTTCTATATAAAGAAAATTTAAAAACATCCAAGATACAAACTTATGACACATTTTACTGTACATACATCGCTGTTGTTGTTGCAGGGTACTCGGTGTCCCGTAGGAATGAAGCACACACACAGCTGTTGAACAGAAGTAGTGAGTTTATTGAAGGCAAAAGTGGCACACCCACAACGGGGGCTCCCTTCGTTGCTGCCACTGAGAAGGGGAAAGCCCGACGCATTGCAGCAATGCTCGGGGTGAAGCCCACTGCGCGTGGGCACACAGGCAGAAAAATAACAGGAACATTTGCATCTCATGCATACCTTATGAATAACTAATACCTTATTTCTGTCTTATTAACATTACATAATGCAAGCAGGTATCTCATTACAAGGCGAGCAGGCAGTGAGAACCAATTAACTCCGGCATGTGAAATATGTGATAACAGGGCAGGGATTGATAATGATGGCCGAAAGTACCCTTTCCTTCCCAGGAATGTGTGTGTGTGGGGGAGGGGGGAATGAACACCCTTTCCCTCCCAGGAGTCGGGGGGGATGAGCACCCCTCCCCCAGGAGTCGGGGTGGGAATGAACACCCTTTCCTTTCCTGGAGTCGAGGTTGAGAGCACCCTTAGCACTCTACCGTAACAATGTCTTGCGCACCCTTACAGTTGTGTTGCTCTGTAGTTGATCAAAAGAGTGCAAAGATACAGTCTCACTTTTCACAAGAGTGGGTACTTCTGAGATTGGTGGGGAAAGAGGATTTCACCCATTTCAAAAACCAGCCTCTAGGGTCTCTCATCCAATTTGTTTTAATTAGTTTATGAAACCATATGGCACAACTGGCATGGGTCTGATTTACAAATATATGAGAACATATGCAATAACTTCCTCCATTTGCTTTAGCTTCTGTGTTTTCATTTGTAAGAATCAATACGAAAGTATACATCCATAGAAAGAAAGACTTAACATTCTTGGGGAACAAATGACAGATCTTGCTGGGTCTGGACCAGAAAAACAAGGATGTAACACACTGGGAAGTATTTTTGTGTCATTTAGTTCTTAAACTGCGAATCCTGTTTCCGGGCTTCCTTTGTAGTTCAAGCTTCAAAGCTTCTTTTGATTGTTATTAATGTGGCTTATTCCAAGAAGCTAATTACTCAAAGAGGGGGTAGTAAATGCATGAAGGAAATTTCACTGAAGTCATATGAACTTTGAAAAATAAAAACTGCATAATATTTCTTCCTCTAGAGGCTGGGTGACTGCACGCATAAACCCCCAATTTTTTCTTATCTTGGACTTCAGTTCATGTCTCAGAGGCATAATTTATGGTTTACATTCAATCTCTAATGGATGTTAATTTACATCTGTACATGGAAAAAAGCATAACTAAATAAACTACCAATAATCCCTAGAGAAAGTGATCACTTTATATTAATTACGTCAAGAGTATCAAGGAAATATTCATTAAGGCCCCAGTTCAGCAAAGCATTTCAGCTGGTACATAAATCTATCCCTATTTAGCAAACCACTTAAACACAATGGGCTTTCAACATGTATCATGGCCGAATCCCCACTCTGTCACTCTGAATCCAGAAAGTGGGGGCCTGCAAGGATTCTAAAAATTAATATTTGCCACTCCAGGCTTGTATTTAAACTCCCAAGGTTACAGCTTTCTCTGATCTTGGCATGGTAATACAGCCACCATCAAAATGCAAAAAACAAACAAAAAACCCCCAACCAAACAAAAAACCAACTCTTGAACTCAGGAAGGAGTACTTGGGAATTCCTCCCCATGGAATACCCTCAAGCTCTTTCACCCTCTTCCTCTCTCCAGCGAAGAGCTTAGAAAGAAAACAAAGGAAATTGCTGCTGCCACCAGCTAATCAACAGCATATGCACAAATCTCTCAGGACAGCGGTGTCCAATACATTCACCACTAGCCACATGTAGCTAATAGGCTATTGAATTGTGGCTAATGCATGCGGCTTTTTTATAATGTGGCTAATAAGAAAACCACAAGTGTGGCTAGCAGTGTGGCTAGCATCAAATTTCTGTTGAACGCTGCCATCTTAGGATATCAAAAATCCAATCCTGTTCTTAAAAAAAGGTAAATTTTATTAAAAACGAAAAGAAATAAAATACATCTGGAATTTAAGCTTTTGCTAGATTTTAAAAGAGCAATTACAAAAATCAGACACCCAAAATATCAATTTTGGAGGTTCAGCTGAAAGGTTACAAGCAAACAAAAGCTTCTGGGATTAGCACAGAGAAGATCCACTAAATTCCCTATCCAAATTATTTCTTCTAGATATGGAAAATACTTTTTCAAATCTGGTTCAAAACCTTACACAGCATTTCTGCTTATTCTTCTGGGCTACTCTGTGTCCCTGTAGCCCAGAGAATAACAGATAAATTTTAAAAAGTTTTACCTTCCCATTGGCTCTTTTGGTCAAATGCCCACTCCTTTTTATTTACTTATTGGCTTGTTAACCCTTTACAGGTAAAGCAAGCAGAGAACATACAAAGAGGGATTTTACAGCTAACTGGGTGTCCATCAAAGGGAGCTACTCCTTTCCCCTTCATATATCACAATATGTGTTGAAAGTTAGGCATGAGTTTAAGTGCTTTGCCAAACATGGATGGTCTGCTGAATCAGGGCCTAAAGGCTGTGCCTTGTATTCAGATCCAAATATATTATCTAAAATGATGTTTCCCTTAAGTAGTTGTGAAAATCACTGTCAATTCCCTATAAATTGATTCCAAAATATGAGGAATGGAAACTTTTAAAAGCAGTTTTTTCCATGTGAAAAATGTCAAAATTGTCCATTTGAATTGTCCATTGAATTGTCAAAATTGTCCTTTTGAATTGTCCATTTGAATTGTCAAAATTGTCCATTTTGAAATGTCAAAATTGTCCATTTGAATTGTCCATGTGAAAAATGTCAAAACTGTCCATTTCCATCTGTTCATAACAAAAACTTTTGTTTTTGTTATGAACAGAGTGCTAAACATCTTGGCCTGATCCTCAGTCTTGTCATCACACTGTCTGACTTTTTATAGTCATTGTCTTCTGGAGATGATTTGAAGCTGGAGAGAGTAGCTAAAATCCTTGCCTCGGTTTCCAATTGCTTTTGCCAACACATGAATGTCTTTGCCACTTCCCTCTTTGAGATTCAGGCCTTGTCTATGCTGCCATTTTACAGCGCTGAAACTTTTTTGCTCAAGGGTGTGAAGAAACACACCCTGGAGCACTGCAAGTTTCAGTCCTGTAAAGTAGCTCAAGAGACAGTGCACAGTGCTGGGAGCCGCACTCCCAGCACTGGCAGCTACCCTCCTCAGGGCGCTGGGTTTTTTACAGTTCTGGGAGAGCTTTGTCCCAGTGCTGGTGCAGCAACTACACAGCTACTCTAAAGTGCTGCCACGGCAGTGCTGTCACAGCAGCACTTTAACAATTCTAGTGAAGACATACTGTCATAAGCATAAAGTAGCCTAGAATTCCTGCTTATCTGTAAGGGGTTAAGAAGCTAAAAGAAACCTGGTTGGCACCTGTCCAAAAGAACCAATGGGGACCGAAGATGCTTTCAAATCTGGGGGAGGGAAGCTTTTGTCTGTGTGTTTTCTCTGTTTTGTTCGTTCTCTCGGGGGCTTTCAAAGGAATCAGGCCAGTTTCTTCTCTCCAACTAATTCTATATTCTGTAACCAGAAATTAGTAAGTAATTTAGCCAGGTAAGGCGTATTAGTTACATTTGTTTCTCACTTGTGAATTTCTCAGGTTTTAGGGACATATCCCTGTGTTTTCTCAGTAACTTTGAGAACTCAGCTGATGGGGGAATTCCTCTGTGGTGTTGGTTTTTCTTTTATTCTTTTTGTTACTGTAAAGTGTTTTTCCATGGATTCCTATTGAGATATTTTGTTTCTCTCCTTTTCCTGTAATTAAAATTCTTCTTTTAAGAATCTGACTGCTTTGTTTTCCATTGTGTAGATCCAGGGCTTTTGGATCAGGCTCACCTAGCAGAATTGGTGAAGGGTTTTTCCCAAGCCTTTCCCAAAAGGGAGGTATAGGCTTGGGGGGATTTTTGGGGAGAGAGAGGGCTTCACGTGGCCCTGCCCCTAGTTCTTGGGGTACACTTGATGGTGGCAGCATACTGCTCCTCCAGGTACAGAAGAAGCTTATACCTGGGCAAGTTTTAACCTAAGCTGGTAAAATAAGCTTGGGGGGGTTGTTTCATGGGGGTCCCCACATCTGTACCCTAGAGTTCAGAATGCAGAGGCAACCCTGACACGTATCCATACATTTGTGCCTTCAGAATGAGTTACGGACACAAATCAGGGTAATTGCAGCTCTCTCTACTTAGCAGACTAAGGAAAGCAAACCTTGTAGATTTGTGCCTTACAATTAGATTATGAATGCAAATGTAACTTGTAAAATGGAAAAAACTTGTAAA
The DNA here is from genome assembly GCA_007922305.1 of Dermatemys mawii. Classification (NCBI taxonomy): domain Eukaryota; kingdom Metazoa; phylum Chordata; order Testudines; family Dermatemydidae; genus Dermatemys; species Dermatemys mawii. The sequence continues at coordinate 60,653,979 of ML677341.1, forward strand.
AAAAAAACCTTTGGCCTTCTGAGAATTTACCTCTATATATTAATGGCCTATCTCATCAACGGCCAGCCTCATCAACAGCTATCTTATTTAGGGTTTTATACTGCCACCCATCTCTGCAATATCTGAGCACCTTCCACATCAAATCAATAACAATAGTAAAGCCTCTGGTCACAGGGAGCTTCATGGTGTCTCTGGCACTTCTCTCTTTTCAAGGTAAAAATTCTGCTTGGGGCAGGGTTTTGGTTGTTCTGGGTTGTTTTGGTAGCAGTTTAATGACAGAAGGGGATGGATATTTGGGTTCTAAATCCTGGTCAGAGATTGTCCAAAACCTGTGGTTTTCATTTGGGCCCATATCCACATAATTGACTATTACAACCTATATGAAACTTGTCTAGATGAAGAGTGAGTGAGTGCATGGCAACCTGAGGGTGAGGATGGGGGTGGAAATCTATCCTGCACTAGCTTGCTGTGCATTAATTGTTCCTGTGGACCTTCCTTTGTGCTCATTGACCTACTTCACTTTGAATCGTAGCATATCAGTGCTCACTAGGGAACCTTTACTGCACGGTAGCAGGTTCCATAGGGACAATTAGAGCCTAGCAGGCTAGTGCACTGTAGATTCACAGACCAGCTTGTCTTGTGCTACCTGTTCATCCAGACAAGCCATTTTTGAGACTGAGGGATCGTTGACTTGATCCTGAAGGTGCTGATCCAGAAAAGCACCTTTTGTTGCTTTTGGTCCTGAGCCAGAAAAGCAGTAAAGCATGTGTATAATGCTAGGCATAGGAGTAGTCAATGAGACTATTAACATGATTAAAGTCGGACATGTTCTTAAGTGCATTGCTGGGGCAGATGTTTAACACCTTGAAGGAACAAGCTCTATGTAAAATGCATTGGTGGTATAGAGGTTAGCGTAGCTACCTTCTAAGCAGTTGACCTGGGTTTGACTCCCTGCCAATGCAGGGATGTGATGCTTTCTTTGCCAAGAATTGGTTCAGGGGGAGGGGTAGCTCACTGGTTTGAGAATTGGCTTGCTAAACCCAGAGTTGTACATTTAATCCTTGAGGGGGCCATTTAGGGATATGGGGCAAAAGTCTGTTGGATGAGTTAATTGGGGATAGTTCCTGCTTTAAGCAGGGGGTTGAACTGGATGATCTCATGAGGTCCCTTCCAATCGTGATATTCTATGATTCATATTAGTATTAAATAACTGCTAAAACTCAGTGGTCCTAATCCTGATTTCACTCACTTACATACCTCTAAGTAACTCTCAGTGTAACACTATTGGCTTCAATAGTTACTGCTGGATATACCTTGTTTTAGATAAATTTAGAAACAGGCCTGGAAATTGTTGATATTTTCTGCTAGCAAGCACTCACTTAGTGCATAATAACTTAGTTGAATCTAATCAAACTGAATGTTGTATTTGAGAACCTGCATTGTGCATACCAGGGTATTTCCCATGCCTGGGTATGGTAAATGAAATACAATGATGATTCTAACAAATCAAGACAATGTGTTGTTTAAAGGAATCCTGAAAAATGAGTCAAATCTACTGAAAGAAAATTTACACTGTAGTTGTCTCATACCAGGCCAGAGTTTACATTTCAATACTGATGCTGATGGAGAGGTTTTTCGAGTATATCAAACACCACACTGCAATACTGGTTTTGCTTGTGTTTGCCTGCTCCCATAAGGTCAACTGACAGTATCAACACAAAATTGACTAGTTTTTATGGTGTCATTTATGCCATTCATTCTTGTTCTCTATATTGTTTTTCCTAAACTTATTCTTTTGCGAAGATACATTTTCACTTAGTGAAATTTAGACAGCCCTCAGTTTGAAAGCAGTTCAATATGTAATTTAATTCAACTTAAAAATTAGTTCGTTATTTCAAGTAGGGTTTTCTCTTGTGCTTGCTCATTTGTTCTCTGTAATGAATTCAATACTTAAACTGATTTATATTTGAAAGCAACCCAAATTCGAAGCTGATTTTGTTTTTAAAATATAAATCTATTTAACCTTCAATGGTGACAAGGGCTCTTTCCCTGGGAATTTCTGTTCCTGCACTGAGCATTTCCAGAGCAAGCAAAATACCTGATTTTTATCTTAGACATGTATCATTTCCTATTACTGCTGGTTGGATTATTTGTTGTCAATAAAGAATCCTACAAATTTAACCCTTTTTGTGTTTTTGAATCATTCATGAACCAGCCATGATTTCTACAACCATATTTTTTATTTATAACATTGTTCACCAAATAGATTATGCAAATGGATGTTAGATTATTATAGGCCTCCTCCATTAGAGGGCCTCTGAATTTATTTAGGAATGTTCCAGATGGGAGAATCCTGAGAATGCAATCCAAACTTGGAGCACTCCCATGATGCCTTGGAGAAGAGAGAGACTTCTGCTTCCAGGAATGAGGAAAGCCCTGTTTTGGATTCAGAGGCAGCATGCAATGGGTTCTATTTTTATGAGGAGCTGAGATCCTGGTCAGGGGAATGGAGATTGCTTTGCGGAGTTCTCTCCAAGCCAGGATGTGCTACTGAGAAACTTCTGGGACTTGACTAAGCAGGCAATCAAGAAGGCTATTGCTGGGGGATTCATTGGGACCAGGGCGAGGAATATTGTGGTAATTGAAACTGACTGAGGTTGGTATGCAATGAAGTCAGCAAGAGTAACCACCACATTTGTTGTTTGTGAAAATGCTTTCAGGGGAACAGGGATAGCAAAGAGACTTTAACGGCTTTCTCTCAGTCTGAGAAGAGATGAAGTGGTCTTATTGGCTAATCAGGCTCCAGGGTTACTGACCTCTGGTTATAACAACTCTTATCTTCAGAGAGGTCAAGAAACTTGAAATGATCCCAAGTTAGAATTGCTCTGCCTTTTGTTGCCTTGGCTCAGGATGGATTACTTTATTGGACCAACAGAGTGACGTCTTGGCTTTAGGATCTTCAAATGTTTCCATGCAAGCATCTAGATCTCTGAATTATGAGGAGTGCACACTCTGAGGTCAGGTAACTGGTGCCAGTGTATATGGAAGTCCAGTTTCATTTACTCCTGTAAACTGCATTTGTTAATTGATTTATTGATTCAAAGTGGTTAGGGCATGTTAATTAATCTCAGTCTTGTATCATGTTTTTCTAAATTGTTAAGTAAAGGTCTGTTAACTGTAGTCTAAGGGTGTATTGCTTGTTTATTGATACTTTTGGGTTAGAGTCATTGCATAGATTAGCTCAGGTTTTTTCCGGAAGCTCCCAAGGCATACCAGTGAGCATGTACAGGCCAAGCAAGGTTGAGGTGGTGCCAAGATTAATTCTCTTTATAAGTAAAAGGACAGCAGCAGAGCAGTGGATAGAGGATTCCCATCTATCCAACATCACCACTGGGATACTCAGAATCACCATTACTGTCAACAACATCAGGCATCTAGGCACACAGGTGAATGTTGCCTGCTTCCGCATAACTCAGGAAGGGAATAAGAGGTTATGCTATTTTTTTCCCCTGACAGTTTGCTTTGATAATTTGCCCTTTGCCCTTCATGGTGTATGTCTGGTTACCTGAATCACATCTGCCTTGTGATTGGATGGCTGAATATTTTAAGACAAGAGAGAAATGAATATTTAATAATTATCCAAAGGCACTTTGACCCAAATACTCAAATACCCATACATTTAGGAGTCTGTCTGCCTCTTTAGGTACTTAAGTCTGCCATTTTAGGCAGCCCTGAGATTTTCAAAACTGTCACTGAGCTGCCATCTAATCACAGAGTGCGGAAGTCTCTGCCAATTGGCATTCAGAAAGCCACCTGAGTTCTGATGCTGCCCCAAAGCTAATGCACAGCTTGGACTCCTCAGTCAAGCTGAAGCCTCAGAGGCCCTGAAGTGGGATTCTCAAATGAAGTGACAGAATCCGTACTTCACCAGTGGGGCCCAGTCCTGTATTCACATTCTCTGAGCATGCCTAAAGCCTGATATCAGATAGCAGAGGGCCAGATGTAGGCCACTGTTGAGGGGGAGGACAGCACCTACACAAAAGAAAAGCAGGGTCACAAGGAAATGTAGGCTGAACATGAGAGGTACTGAGTGTAAATAAGAGATAGAGAGTGAAAGAGACATGGTTTTGGCTGCTAGGACATGCGCTACCTAAGTGGCTGACCTGAGTGAAGCTCCTACCTCCAAGAAAGGGATTACAACTGAGGATCCTGAGCAGAGGGAGCTATCTCTATCTCTGGTACATCAACCAGGCACCTAAGCCCCTCTCCTCTTCCTGCTCCTCTCTTTGGAATTTTATTTCTGGCTCATTTAGGCTCTCTGCTCACCTTCCTGGCTTCTAGGATCCCTTTCTTAGGCATTTAACTCTCCCCATGCATTGTATGATATGACTGGTTGCCTATCTCAGGACTGAAGATTCCATCTCGGGGCAGGCTATCTAGGGTCAGGTGTTGCAACACTGGGCTGAGCAAGACCTAAAAGTCCCTTTGAGGATCGGGGCCTTTGTGACTGGCGGGTTGTGCCTAAAAGCTACGCACCTACTGAGAGCAGTGCATAGATAAGAACTCATTACTGAAACACACAAAATAAATATCTCTTCACATTATTTCATCTGGTTCAAGGGAACACTGATGAGGGAAAGGAAAGACTAGCCCCTCCCCCTTTTGGGAACTGGGGGTTTGTCTGCAGAGTCTTTTGAGGTTGAGGTAAGGATGAAGGGTGAAGAAGAAAAAGTGAGTTCTAAACCATCTCCCTCTTGCACCATCCTCAAAGTGACAGGCACCAATGTATGGCCCCTTTGGTTACAAACACTAGCAAGTCAGTTTAAAAAGAACAATCTAGGAGTGGTTCAGTATTCTCAACTGAGTGATTAGAAAAGTTGAAATTGGTTGCTGGGCGATTCATTTCTCCTGAAAAGGCAGCAGCTGAGTGTTGTGCTCTAAAGTGTAACACATTTGGCTGGGAGAAGTGAGTCATAGCTGTAAAGTCTCCCTTGGAAAGAAAAATTTGTAATCTCCTAGCTGGATGGAAACAAACAAGGTCATCCTAGCAACTGCTGAAACCTGAACAACTAATACGTTGGAAACACTAGTACCAAATGGCAGGTGAATACCTGACAGTCAATCAGATGTGCCATTTAACATTATTTAAGTCAGTTTACTGCCATATAACTTGTATAGCTTCTCTGTGTCATATTTTAAAGCTGTCATTAAGCCTGTCCCAACACAAGATATTGCTGATTCTGCAGTCCTTATGCAGTTAGATCTCCCTCCTTAACTCAGTTGATGACTCATGCAGGGTGTGATGTTACACCCCATATTCTTTATTGAAATAAAGAAATGTGATATGAATATGGCATAACTAAGATATATTTTATGCCAGATTGCACATGTAAGATATCATTGGAAAGGTTATGAATTACTGAATGTGATTATCCAATTTGTATACATGTATCTTTTCTGTATCTGAAGTTAGAAGTATTGACTATGTAACAATTACAATCGTATGTGTACTTGAGGGAAACACCTACCAGACAGTAAGCAATCAGACTTAATGGGCCATTAGAAAAAGACAATGAGTCTTTGAAGATATGGATCTCACATCTTCATGGAGTTCCTTCCTGTGGACACTGCAAATAAACCTGGTTTCATACTTGCTTTGAGAGTGCAAGGTCTGGTGATAAGATTACCTGATGCAAAATATCACCTTGGACACTGCTGGTACTTCTGCTCTGTAGAGTGATGGGGATCAAACAAGGCATCCTTAGGTAAATCCTTTTTAAGGCTGAGGAGGGGGTTAATCTGGATTCTCCTCCATTGCCTACCTGAGAAGAAAGACTGCTGAAAGTACCTGAAGAGAAAAAGGAACTAATCTGAGAGGAAAGGTGGGGGTGAGTCCAGATTGAGACAAGAGTCCAGTCTGTAAGAAGAAATAACCAGAAGTCTAAGCTACAGAAACTCAGCAACTTGCGTAGAACAACATTTAAGGTGAGAAATTGTTTCTTGAAATCAGTCGCTTTAAGATCATAAGCATAGTATGCATATTTGCTTGGTAATCTGCTTTGTTCTGTTTGCTGTCTCTTATAATCAGTTAAAATCTGTCTTTTGTAGTTAATAAACTTAGTTCTTGTTTATAACATAATCCAGTCTGTGAAATCCATATCTGGGACAAGGCGGCGTGGGGGGTGGTGCAAGAAGCTGTGCATATCTCTCCTCACACTGAGAGAGCAGGCATATTTTTATGAGCTTGCACTGTGCAGATCTTCCTATAGAGAATGAGAAAATATACCTTTGGGCATGCACTCCAAGAGAGGTGGGCACTTGAGTGTTGGGGCAAATCCCTTAAACTAAATCTTCCCAGAGCTGATCTGAGTGTCTGTGTCTTTCTGCAGCTGGGTGTGGCCCTACCTGTATGTGTGCTAGAGGAAGCTTAGGAGCCTGGCTCAGCAAGACAGGGTAAAGGGGGCCCAGGCTGGTGTAACAGGCAGGCTCAGCAGTATCCCAGTACATCAGGTGGTACCTTAAAGGGGGCAACCTGTCACACAGGGGATTGGATTCTAAAATATTGTACAGGAACAGATTCCTGTGCTCCAGATTTCAATACCATTCAGATCAGTCACCCTTCAGTCTGAACAGAGGGGCATCCAGGCCAAATCTCAGTGAAGTTGCAATGCTGTGCGCCAGATCAGAATGCCGGTCATAGAAATTTGGTTTGGCTGCCCTTCCTTCTGTCCAGAGAGGCAGCCATGTCAAATTTCAGCGGTGTTGCAGCTACACAGCTGGATTGGCATTCCAGATCAGTCTGGCCAGAGCTGTGCTGATTTAGTATTGGACCACTGCTTAAAATGTGGCCTGGGCATGCCTCCCTGCTCCCAGCTCCATAGCCTGTGGAACTCTGAACAAGTGCAAAAACCTTTGAAGGACGGTGCTCGTCCCCCTGCCCTCAACTCCCCTAGTTGGCACCATTGGTGTATACTGCTGATTCTACAAGTTCTACTTGAATAGCCTTTACTCCCAGTCATAGTCTTTTTGAGTTCAATAGGAGTATCCACATAAATGTGTAAAGCTGCTGGGGTTTGTCCCAGGTTCCCAATGAAACACTAAAATATTGATCCACCTTTCATGATGTTCATCTTCATTCAGCACTGTCCTTCTCTCACTGACATGTGTAAGTTTTGTCATTGACTTCAATAGGAGCAGGACTGAGTCACAAAGTATGTTAGCACCTACTTCAGTCCATTCCTATCCAGCAAATTACTAAAGCACACACTCATCTTTAGCAATTTGCTGAATAAGATTAAGGTTAAGCATGTGCTTAAATGCTTTTCTAAATCAAGGCTTAAGCAAGCAACCATTAAATAAATGAACTGGATTTGTGAACTGCATGGTGTCTGCATGGAAGATTATTTTTTCATATTTAATTTTAAAATATTTCCATAAAATGACTCATTTATAAAAGGAAATTACAACTACTTGATGCTGCAGCCATTGATCTCAGTGGAAAAGCTTTTCTGCTGGCCTCAAATGGATCAGTAGTAGGCCATTAGTTATTATAAATTCTTTATAGTTTCAACAGGCTTATGTGATGTGATCAAAACACATTAGTCAGTTTGCTGAAATGCTGTTTCTGATTATTGCAGAAGCAACAAATATCTTTAATTTGATGTCTTGTCACTGTACATAAAATGTATTTATATAGTAGAATTCTACTAGAATTCTTTGAGGGGGTCAACAAGCATGTGGACAAGGGGGGATCCAATGGATATATCATACTTAGATTTTCAGAAAGCCTTTGACAAGGTCCCTCACCAAAGGCTCTTAAGCAAAGTAAGCTGTCACGGCATAAAGGGGGAAATTCCTCTTATGGTCTGGTAACTGGTTAAAAGATAGGAAACAAAGGGTAGGAATAAATGGTCATTTTTCAAAATGGAGAGAGGTAAAATAGTGGTGACCTCAGTGGTCTGTACTAGGACCAGTCCTATTCAACATATTCATAAATGATCTGGAAAAGGGGGTAAACAGTGAGGAGGCTAAGTTTGCAGATGATAAAAACTACTCAAGAAAGTTAAGTCCCAAGCAGACTGTGAAGAGCTATAAAAGGATCTTACAAAACTGGATGACTGGGCAACAAAATGGTAGATGAAATTCAGTGTTGATAAATGCAAAATAATGCATATTGAAAAACATAATCCCAACTATAAATATAAAATGATAGGGTCTTAATTATCTGTTACCACTCAAAAAAGATCTTGGAGTCATTGTGGATAGTTCTCTGGAAACATCTACTTCAATGTGCAGTGGCAGTCCTAAAAGTGAATAGATGTTGGGCATCATTAAGCAAGAGATAAATAATAAGACATAAAATATCATATTTTCTCTATATAAATCCATGGTTTGCCCACATCTTGAATACTACATGTAGAAGTGGTCTCCCTATCACGAAAAAAAAAGATAAGCTTCAGAAAAGGGCAACAAAAATGAGGAACAGCTTCCATATGAGGAAGCATTAATAAGGCTGGGACTTTTCATCTTGGAAAAGAGACAATGAAGGGGGGACATGATAGAGGTTTATAAAATCATGACCGGTGTGGAGAAAGTAAATAAAGATGCGTTATTTACGCCTTCTCATAACACACAAACTAGGGGGTCACCAAATGAAATTAATAGGCAGCAGGTTAAAAACAAACAAAAGGAAGTATTTTTTCTTACCCCTCCTCTAATTTTGGCTTGCTGGGTGATGCTGGGAAGTCATTTAATGTTTGTTTCCCTTCCTATGCTTTGTCTCTCTAGAATGTAAGCTCCTTGGGACAGAAACTGTTTCTTATTATGTGTCTGTACAGTAGCTAGCACAACAGGGCCCCGATCTCAGTTGAGGTTTCTAAGTAATACAAATAACAATAATAGAGTAAGAAGGGGAGAGAGAGAGTAAGGGGGATGTAGATGGAGGAAAAGGTTGGCAAAAGAGAGGAAAGATAGAAATATATTGGGATGGGGAAAGAGAGAATAGAAAGAGGGAGGGAGAGACTGTTGTGACTGAGAAGACAAAAGATGGAGGAAGGGACCAAAATAGCATAGTGAAGAAGGGAGACCAAATAATGTGGGCAAAAAAGGAATGAAGGTAAAGAGGTAAAGAAGAATGAACACTGAAAATGAAAGAGGAAAAGATAGTCAGATATACAATAGAAAGAAAAAATTGAACAAGAGCAAAAGAGAAGACAAAAATAAGTAAGTGAAAAACCTTTTTAAAATCCATTTAATAAATTCAAAGTTAGGAGAAAATACACATGGATAATCCTTCTACACCAAAATTCAATATGAAGCAAGTATTTCCCTATAGGAGTACGCCTTCTTCCATCTCTGCCAGGGAAAACCTCCATTCTGACTCATAAAATAGATTTCTGGGGAGTACTGTAATTCTCCCCGCTCCCGCTTTTTCCTTTTAAATATATCAGGCCATAGTGAAAAGCCCATATTTCCCTGGGGATGATACCCCTGGGTGAGAACACAATGGTATGCCCCGGAAAAGGCTTACTTCATCCCCTCAATGTTTTGTGGACTGTCCAAAAGATATTGTCCAGGCCACTTGCACCTGTGAGTGTGACCCTGTGGGTGGCAGGGTGGATTGTCAAAGAGCCTGATCTGTACAACTTCAAATGGTAATAAAATGAGAGCATTACTTCCTTGAAACATTATGTCAAGTTTTTCCTTATTAGTGTAGCTCTCGCTCCTTCTTTTTTATTATTTTAGAGTTCAATTTGTTCCCCAGGAAGCTGCTAGAACTACTGAGGTGCTCCTTGTTCCTTCTTTTCATGTCTTGCTACTCATTTCAAAGTGCTAGCCTGAAATTGTTGCACCGAGCTTCTTGCCACATACAAATACATTTGAAAACAATGTTTTAATTAAAATCTGTTTTTATGAGCCTACTGTTTCCATTTAATTTTGGTGGCAGCTGGCATTGCTTATGACACTGACAGTATGGGAGCAAGATGTCAGAGAAATAAAATTGGTTGCAGTTCTTTTTTTATGCCAGTCTAACAGTCTGACGAATAAATTGAGTGTTTAAAAATTAAAACATTAAATATTTACCATTCCTCATCTGGCTGTTAAACAAGAACTAAAGCAGGGTAGAAAAGGAGTTTTTGTCTCTGATTTTGGATATTAGTGCCAGTAATCACAAATGTTGTACCTTTCAGCTAAATGGCAGCTGACAAGAATGTGCTCAAAATGCAATTTTTAACTAAGTTTTCTTCTCACATACATTTCACAGGATTGATGTGTTGACAAAGGCTTCACACCCTGCAGATGTTCACAACACTGCCTGAGGAAGTTGCCTGCACTGTACTGTACACAATTAGTATAGTTCACATCATTCACTGCTTGCCACAGTGGGGCCCAACCTGGCTGAGCTCTTTAAGCCTTGCTACAATTTAAATAATGCTAATTTGTAGAAAACAAAGGGCCAGTCACCATGGTATCTAATCTGCAAATATATGTGATTGTGTGAACTGATTTTCTAGTTAATAAGAGATGGAGTGTACATTTAAACAACTGTGAAAACAACATAATTTAACCTTTTAAATAGCATTATTACTGAAATTGAATGGCCTAATCTAGTTACACTGCAAGGAGGAAGTACAGAGCTTTGTGCCTACATGGACGTTTTTCCCATTTGCATTGTTCTTGTTGTGGAGTCTGATTTGTATTACCTCCACAAAGCTATTTCTTAGTAATTGAACCATATGCTGCTGTGATTGCTTGACAGCCGTTATTAGCTAGTGAGAGAACAGAGCTTTGCAAAATTACTATATGGTGCCCCTCTCCCACAATAAACAACGATATACTGTGACTACGAAAACCCTTCTGCTTTGCTTGGGCCTCTATTCAGAATGTCCAGGGTTTTTATCTACAGAATGTCCGAACCTTTTAGTTAGAACAAAGAAATCATATCAAATTTCCTCTCACTTGAGTGGACTGCGAAACTCAAAAAGAGAAGGAAATAAACATGAAACATAAAGGCATGGGACTGTAAAACTGCTGAGGGGAAAAAACTGTTGTGTCCTTTAATATTACACTTTAAAAACCATCAACTTGTGATTCTTTTCCAACTTTCCAAGTTGATTTTGCTCTTGGAGAGATAGAAGGGAAGATGATTTGGAAGAGGAAAAAACAGAGACAAAGTAGGACCAGAACTGAAACTATGAAATGTGATGCGCAGGAATGCCCATAGTATGCCACATTACACTCTGTTCCAGATCTCAATCTCTACTACCACCACCATGTCCCAGTGCCTAGAAGAAATATGGATGATGAATTAGATGCATAAAATGTAACTGGCTCAGTCACTCTGAACCCTGGGAGGATAGAAGTGATGATGACAGAAAGTAGGAAACCCTCTGAAAATCTAGTTCAAACACTGATCTTGCTATCAACAAAGGGCATCCATCCAATGATCCACTGTCAAATTTATTAAATGCCTTGGGGTCACGCTTGAGTCCAGACTGGTCCTAGACATGCAGGTGACCACAGTGGGAAGAAATACTTTCAAACTCAGTCTATCCCCTTTCCACCCCACCCCTAAAAAGACCCTACACCCCTGAAAAATACAAAACAAAAAACTTCTTCTCTGGGTTTAAGGATTATCTAATCACTGACATACACAGAACAAGCCCTGATGTGCATTTTTGGTTTATGGCTCTTCAATACAGGGCAAGACAATGGAGCAAATAATTAAGCAATCAATTTGCAAACACCTTGAAGATAATAAGGTGATAACTAACAGTCATCATGGATTTGTCAAGAACAAATCAGGTCAAAACAACCCAGTAACTGACTTTGACAGCATAACAAGCCTTGTGGATGGAGGGAAGCAGTAGATGTGATATATCTTGACCTTACTAAGGCTTGTGATACTGTCTTGTATGACTTTCTCATAAACAAACTAGATTCACAGTCAAGCAAGAAGGGCACATCAAGTGGAGTCCCACAGAGATCAATTCTGGGTCCTGTTCTCCTCAATACTGTAATCAGTGAATTAGACAATAGCATAGAGAGTAAACTTATAATTTTGCAGATGGTATCAAGCTGAGAGGGGTTGCAAATGCTTTGAAGGACAGGATTAAAATTTAAAATGATCTGGACAAATTGGAGAAATGGTCTGTTCTATATAGTATGAAATTCTATAAGGACAAATGAAAAGTACTCCAATTAGGAGGGAATAATCAGTTGCACACACACAAAATGAGGAATAACTGCCTAGGAAGGAGTACTGCAGAAAGGAATCTGAGAGTCATAGTGTATCACATAGTAGATCACAATATGAGCCAACAATGTAACACTGTTGCAAAAAAAAAAAAACAACAACCCATCATTCTGGGATGTATTAGAAGGAGTATTATAAGCAAGACACAAGAATTAATTCTTCTGCTCTATTTCTTGCTGATTAGGCCTCAACTGGAGTATTGTGTCCAGTTCTAGGCATCACATTTCTGGAAAGATGTGGGCAAATTAGAGAAAGTCTAGAGAAGAGCAATAAAAAGGATTAAAGGTTTAAAAATGTGACTTATTAGTAAGGCTAAGATTTTGTCACAGATATTTTCAGTTAAAGTCATGGACAGGTCACGGCAACAATGAAAAATTCACAGGAGCCAGGGATCTGTCCCTGAATTTTACTAAAAATATCCATGACAAAATGGTAAGCCTGGGCAGCTGTAGGCTGGGTGGGAGCTCCAGGGTGCCCCTCTGATGGTGGCTTCAAGCTGAAGGGGTTCCCCCTGCTGGGAGCAGCAGGGATACCCGCTGCCATCGGCGATGGCAGGAGTTGAGGGGATCCCTCCTGCTGCCTGCAGTAACCTGGAGCTATGGCAGCTCCCAGCCCATGCTGGCTGAAGTCACGGAGGTCTTTGGCAATCATGGAGGTATGACTTCCGTGACCTCTGTGAGTAAATCATAGTCTTACTTATGAAGGATGATTGGGAAAAAATGGGTTTATTTGGTCTGGAGAAGAGAATACTAAGAGGGGACATGATAATAGCTTTCAAATACATAAAAGGTTATTACAAGTAGGAGGGAGAACAGTTGTTCTTGTTAACCTCTCAGGATAGGACAAGAAGCAATGGGCTTAAATTGCAGCAACGTCTAAGTTGGACATTAGGGAAAACTGTCAGGATAGTTAAGCAGTGGAATAAATTGCCTTGGGAGGTTGTAGAATCTACATCATTGGAGATTTTTTAGAGCAGGTTAGAGAAACACCTGTCAGGGATTGTCTATATAATACTTAGTCCTACTAGACTACATATCCCACAAAGTACTTGATAAGGTCATAGATCAGAGTTCAAAGTAATTGTCTCAAGGTATGGAAATCCCCAAATTCAGTGCACCCCATAAGGCTTTATGGAAATATGCTTAGGAATGTATATATGGGCTAGTCTACACTAAGGGGAGGGATTGACCGAAGATAAACAACTTCAGCTATGTGAATAACATAGCTGAAGTTGGTGTACCTTTGGCCGACTTACCTGCCATCCTCAGGGTGGTGGCAGTCAGCAGCGCGCTCCCCCATTGACTCCACCTTGCGCCTCTCGGCAAGCTGGAGTTCTGGAGTTGACGGGGGCGCCACTGGCGATTGATCTATCGTGTCTTAACGAGACGCGATAAATCAATCGCCAAAAGATCAATTGCTGCCTGCCAATCCGGTGGGTAGTGAAGATGTACCTTATGACATAACTGGAAAATGTATTATGCTACATGTGTCATGTAACACATCTCTGCAAAGGTTACAATCTACTGGATATATTCATCCTATTTGTATGCATGTGTCATTTTTGTACTTGAAGTTATGAATATTGGTTATGTACTTGATTAATTTAAATAGACTCAGTGAAGCAGTTGGGCAGCTTCCTGAGAAAAGACTATTCTCAGTAAGTGCCCAGTCAAGAACCACTTAAGCCAACAATGAATTTGGAGACACTAATCCACATCTGAGCTTTCCCAGGAAAGTGGCCTGGCTGGTAAGGAACTCAGTCATGCATAAACATGTGACTTGCCCATATGACTCCAAAACTCCATCTTGGAGCTGGATTCTCCCGGCGGGAGGGAGTGGTGTCTACCCACAAGAGAAAGTCTTATTTAAACCCTGGGGAGACCCCTCCATTTTGTTTTCAGCTGGCTGAAGAGATTGCCTCTCCACTCCTCAAGAATATCTGAAAGAAACTGGAACAAAGGACAGTAACTGCAGGTGGTGTGAGTGATTGCTGGACCAAGACTGGAAGGAGACTAGTCTGTAAAAGAAAGCTTCATGAAACTCCTCTGAGGGTGAGGTTTTATCTGTATTCAGTTTTATTACTGTATTAGACATAGACTTGTGTGTTCTATTTTATTTTGCTTGGTAATTCACTTTGTTCTGTCTGTTACTACTTGGAACCATTTAAATCCTACTTTCTGTATTTAGTAAAATCACTTTTTACTTATTAATTAACCTGGAGTATGTATTAGCACCTGGGGGAGGGGCAAACAGCTGTGCATATCTCTCTATCAGTATTATACAGGGCAAACAATCTATGAGTTTACCTTGTATAAGCTTTAAACAGGGTAAAACAGATTTATTTGGGGTTTGGACCCTATTGGGAGTTGAGCATCTGAGTGTTAAAGACAGGAACACTTCTTAAGCTGCTTCTAATTAAGCCTACTGCTGTTAGGAGACATGGTTCAGACCTGGGTCTGGGTTTGCAGCAGGCTAGCAGGTCTGGCTCAAACCAGGGTGGGAACTGAAGTCCCAAGCTGCCAGGACAGGAAAGCAGGGGCGTAAGTAGTCTTGACACATCAGTCTGCAACCTCAAGGGGTTTCTGTGATCCAACCCATCACACCTATCACACCCTTTCTCCTTTGGGAAGCCTCCAATTCGAGAGAAAGCATTTGACTAAGTCATAGGTTCTCCAGCTTTAGCTTATTATGTTGTTATATAAACAAACATGAAAAACAAGGGTGGAGGGCATTTACTTTAAAATAACACATACATTCATTGCCAACCTCTCTCCTAGTTATATAACATTGTATTATTAGACAGTGGCACTGTTTATATCAGTTTCACCAATTCAAGTGTTCAAAAATCATCATGCAGGCTCCCTGGATCATGAAATTGGCTTACAAATCATGAGATATTAAAAACCAATAAATGTTGGGTTCTTTTTATTTGCCTTCTAGTTTCTGACACTTCTGAGTATTTTTCAGGTTCTTCTCTGTAACCATAAGAGCTGGAATCAGGTTTTTTTTTTAAAAAAAAAAAAAAAAGCTGAGATTCTCTCATAATCACATGACTCCAAGAGCTAAGGCTTTAAAGAAAAAAACAAACTTTGGTCAGATTTGTGATAAAATGTAAGAGTTAGCAATAATGTTATATTCAAAGAAAGGGAAGATAGCTTCCAAAAAGTTCACAAAATCAATTTTTAGGAGCAAAAGTTAGACCTTCAAACTTCTGCCTGAGAAAAATCTCACTGTAAACTTTATTGAATGGGGCATCTGCACTGTACCCAGAAACACACAAGAGCAAAGCTCATCATGCATTTCCTTCTTATGCTGCTGTGTATTTGTGTGATGACTAGAAAATAATAGCAGTCCAAGAAATAGCAAAAGATTAATCAGAAGCAATATGGTACATAAAATATGGTTATTCTTGTTGCTCTGCATTCTGAGCAATGGAGGGGCTTGCTCTGATCTAACACAATAGAATAGGGTGAGAATCAGTAATTGCTTCTACTGTGATGTGTCTTGTGTATGCACTGTGCTGTGGTGGCATTTCCATTTCTAATACCCCACAAATCAGGTCATTGAGCAATAGTAATTTTTCAGGACATCGTATTCTTTGGAGTAAGCTGCAATTCAAAATTCTAGCCTCATTCTCTAGGTAATAAGAAAATTCATATTAGTAGGAAGGGGAATATATTGGTATTCTGAGTGGCTTTGTGTACAATGAATAATCTTTGTTAGCAGGTACCTTTATGATTTTGGGATAGCAGCACACATCTTAAATATGTCTTTCCGCAGAAAAAAAAATGTTGTAGACTGGCAGCTGCTGTGTTCTTTTAGTTATTTGAGCCTATTTAAGTTCTGCGCTTATGCTGAAATGTAATTAAGTGTTTGAAGAAATTAAGTTTTAATTAGGATTTGCTGTCTTTTGTGAGAAGATTGGCTGATTTCTTTTTAATAAAATGCATTCAGCAGATATTGTCTGTCTAAACAAACATTCCAGGATGATACTCATGTGGCTTCCTTGTCTTTCTAGAGGGGACTGTGGTGTGATGTCATGAATTACTTAAATAGTTGCTGCTATTTGAAATCTAAATTCAAATGCTATTTGGATCAGAATGGCAATTTGCAGAATATCATTTGGATCAGCTTATAATGAAATGTAAATTATACTACAATGCAACTGTTCACATGGGTTTTTTTAGCAATGTAAAAGGCTGAACAGAAATCATCAAAGAGAGGGCTAATTACAATCAAATTAAATGACTAGTTTAGAATTGTTTAGAATTAGATGCAGAACTATGGAAAACTGCCTGTTTTGTCTTTGTGGTGATAGGGTTTTTTTTATCTCTGTGTGTTAACCAGGCATATCTTGAATATTCTTACATCCTGATTGGTGAACCAAACATGGGCTGGAGAGAATAATACTTGCCTTTGCAATCTGTGAAAAAAGTGGTTTGGCTGAAGAAGATAGGAAAGTTGCTTATGTGGTATCAGGTGTGCATTACCTGCAAACTATACATCATCAAATTCAAACTTTAAGTCCGTTGTCAGAGCCAGCCCAGTGAGATAGCTGTGCATTTGAAGGGCTTTCTGGGTATTGCCAGGCAATATCAGGCACATCAGACAAATCTTGTCAGTATAGTTTGCAAGCCAGAACTGTGGAAGTAATTAGCCTGCTCTTCCTGGTACATTTTCCCATATAACTTTTGAATGGTTGCAGATCCAAAGCTTTCCTTTCTTTAATTTTCTCTTCTATTAAATTGTCATATATCTACAGGGGAGCTTTACACCAAAGGGAATGTGTGGCTATAAAAGAAGGTTAACTCAAACCAAATTTGAGAAATGAAAAACACAAACAAATCCATATGGACAAAGATCCTGGTAAACATCAGCAATGAAAGAGAGAAACTTTACAGGGATATACACTAAGCAACCAACTCTCTTCTTTTTAGAGATGCCAGTGTCAATAGTTTTGGTGCTACTTCATATCATCACACTGCAGAATGAATACAGTACACAAAGTTACAGCTGGTAACTTGCAGGTTGGCATTGCATATGCCTTTTTTTCCAAACACCAGCCACAGGGCTAATTCTTCTGCCCTAAATATATTTTTGTAATTTGAAGTATCAACTCTTTGGGAGACTGTGTTTCCAGATAGCAGCTGAGGTTACATGGGTAACAAGTAACGAATAAGTTGTTTAAGTCAAAATTGTAAACTGAGTTTCTCCTTTTCCACTATGACATTGGATATATAACTACCACCAAGCAAAAATTTTAATTGGATTTCTCTTCATGTTTCCCCTTGCTTCCTTTCACAGATAAATAACCAAGCTAAGAAATCTGCATAACACTTGTGCCTACAATGGTTTAGTGAAAAAAGAACAAAACTCTCAGTTGTTTGGGGACAGTTATTAGCACAGAAGAGTGCTACTGATCCATGTCTTACCTAACATGAGCCTCTGTGGGTTTTTATTAATTATTATTATTATTATTATTATTGTTTTTCTTTTATACTACACCACTACAATAAGATGAAAAACTATATTTGGAAAATAGACATATGGTTATTCATGCTTACACCTTCTGAAAGAGAAAATTGAACAGCCAGCATTGCTGGTACCTCAAAGGTAATTTTTCAAACAGTAATTTTTTTTTCTTTCTTATAACTCAACGTGGGCTTGAAATTACCCACCTTGCACCCATATAAAACTTTTTGCAGTCATTGCATATGGAGTCTGATTTATTCTTGTAGCATTTTTTCATAATTATTGGGCTGCCTGTATTGATTTAAAAATATGTAAATAAACAAACAAACAGATAAATAAATAATATTGAAACATTTCTTTTGAGGGAAAGAAAGAAAGAATTATATGGACTTTATAGACAGTGGTAAGTTTTTGTCCCACCCACCCTGAGTGTCCTTTTAACTTTCAGGTAATTACGGACTTTGAACTTCAGTCTCCCACACACAACAGATTTCAGCAAAAAAGTGGTCATTGATTCAGAAAGGGGCCTTAAGTATTTTCCTTATTGAGTAGGATGTTCTGACTAGGTTGCCTGATTCCACACTACCATCTCTTGAACATTAGAAGCCCCTCAGTGTGAGCACCACACAATTTGTGCTCTGTAAGATTTGGAGATGGGAGTTGTTAGAACTGGAGTAGCTGCCCTATATGCCATGTATGGTACTCAGATCAGCATATATATCAAAAACGGAATCCATACATCTATGTGGAGACTAATATTGCTCTTAGCTGCATGATTACCACTATGACTTCTATCTCCTCTCCTCTCCTCTTCCTTGTCCTCCATACAGAGCGATAGTGGAATGATGGTGAGAGAGGCAGTGTCAGTTCTGCCTGTGAATGAACCATCATGCAGGGAGTAGTGCAGAAGGAGTGAGTGTTGGGGGTCCATCAGTTGCACGGATTGAAGAAGGCACAACTCCCTGTGAAACTCCCACCTTTTGGGGGAGAATGTGGTAGAAGCCCCATGAAGTGAATCTGATGGAGTTTTTTGAGAACTTTAACAACAGATTACCACTTAAGAGTGCTTATCCACAGGCGGGGAGATTACAGCTGTACAGCCTTTTCATCTTTGATTACAGCAGAGTATTTATTGAATGAAATTTCACCAATTTTTTTCCTCCTCAGACTTACCTATGGTTCTTATACTATATAGCACGTATATGTTTAAGAAAAGCATTTCTGCACATACAGCTGAGAACAGTAGAGGGGATCCAGCTAGATTCTCCTCCATATAAATAAAGCAGTTGTTAATAGGGAGTCATTTGTCTGGCTATGCCAAAAAAAGGAAAGGAGACATTCAACATGGATTTAATCAGGCTGCAACTTTATTATTAGATGTCTGGGACTACCCAGCAGATAACAGTGTACAGTGCGGGTAACCCCATGTTTATTCTATAATTATCCAGGAGGCTTTTACCAGCTCCCTTTCTTTTTCCCTCCAGGTCTCTCCAGCAGATCCTTTGACAGGACCTTACCATTCACCCACCTTTGTAGGAGGGTTAATGTGGGCTATAAGAATGGGGGATTGGCTCCCTGCTGTATCAATCATAGGAGCCAACAGTCCCCTGCCCTTTAATGAACATCTTTTTTTAAGTCTTTTTCTGAGCTATTTATCCAGTCTCTGTATAGCTTTCCTATGGAGGACCTACACTGGACATCTGGCCGATAGTTAAATAATGAGTTGCGACATATGACCTACCGCCCCTCATGCCATGCATGAACTATGCCCTTCCTGAGACTGCTGTGGGGAAGGTGAAAAAAACCCCACTGCACCCAAGCCAATATGGTAGTTAAGGGAAAAATTCCTTCCCAACTCCACCTAAAGAAAGGGCAGCTAGTATAACGCCCACAGCAGGTGTTCACCAAACCTGGTATTTTATCACCTAAAAGGAAGGGTCCTGCCTCAGCCTGCTTCCTGTAAAAGGGAGGTGTCAGGAGCAGAGCTGCCCCTTTTAAATCCCGCATTCCTAGGGGATGAGTCAGTGACCATGGTGACCCATTGCAGTAGTTTTCCTCTTTCCCTTTCCCCCTAGCCATAAAGCACTGTTCCCTTCATTTGGCCAGCCAGCCAAATACCCTCTCTCTTAAAGATTCAGGGCAGTCATTAGCAGTGGTCCTTGGTCTGATAGAACTTAGATTTCTTAATATTCAGGGGATGCTTCCAAATCTATCTTCTCTTTCAGCTTTTGGAGGAACGTGGGCTGAGTTTGGAAAGGGGTTCTTTTATGTATGGGAAGTTCTTTGTATTAATATTGTGTTATGTGTTTTAATTTTTAGTAGAAACATAGCATAGGTTGGGTGTCCACTGGAATTTTAAAATAAAAATCTAATTAATAAATAAATGTACAATTAAATTTTGCCTCTTTTATTTCGATTTTCCACCCAAAACTGTATGGATGAGTTATCTTTTCAGGAAATAAACCAAAGTAAAAGGAAATAAGGCACTTGTCTCAACAAAGTTAAGTTCATTGCTCATAGATTTCTTTGGAGACTATTTCACCGTAAAGAATTATGCAAATATTTCTGTCCTTTTATAGGGCACACCCAAACTGTGATGATATATTTTTAAAAAATAGCATGATGTGTTTGATGCTGGATTTTTGCCAGCTCTCAGTGCAGATTATGGTTACAGATCTGTTTTGACCATTACGCAGCAAATAGTAACATCTGGAAATTTGAAGTTCAAAGGTCATTTTCCTCATAAAGCTGAACAAGTATGATTCATAACAACCTGATTTTGACCTTCAATTTAACAAAGTCCTGCTGCTGCAAACATTGTATTGTAAAATATGTCTGTTTTTTTCTTTGATTTGGTTTGATTTTGTTTTAATTGAATTATTTAAACAGCTGATGTAGAATGGGAAATCTGCAAATGTTCCTTTCATGCATTTAAATGTAAAAGGTTGATTGTTGTGGCTTGCGTTCTAGCACAAGCTATGATAAGCTCTGTGTTGTAAAAAGGAAAAAAAAAGTACCTGTCATTTATGGTAGCTTACAGTCCCTTTGACTAGTTGCAAATTACTAATATTCTGGAATTATTTTTTGTCTCTTTACATCACATCTCACCATAGCAGCATATAAGCACTACTTAGTGTTCATATTTTCCTGGGACTTACATACTGTGCTGATGGGCAGCCCTATAAAACCAAAATCAGCATTCGTTAGTGCAGGGACTTTGATTATACCCTTGGGACATAAAGGATACGTACAGAAGTAAATCCTCTCCTTATTCTCCTACATTGCTGGATTAGCTGTCTGCAGATCCTGTCTGTGTGCTCAGTACACTCTCCATTCCCAGAAGCAAGGATTCAAGAGTTTGAAAGTGTAGCCCTCCAGCACGCCAGCCTCCACAGAAGAGCTGAAAAGTAGCAAACTGCTCTCTCTACCCCCAGGAGCAAGAGGGAATCAAAGGAACAATTGTTTCTCTCTAAAACACAAATCTTTCATTAGTCTTTTCTTGTGTGATATGGGTATACCTCTCTGCTTTCACAGGGCTGGGCCAAAAGGCTCAGTCTAAGCCAGGGGTTCCCAGACTGGGTTTATGGATTGCTCAAGGTAAGCCCCTGATGGTCCATGAGACATTTTGTTTACCTGAGTGTCCGCAGGTACGGCCCCTTGCAGCTCCCAGTGGCTGAGATTCACCATTCCTGGCCAATGGGAACTGTGGGAAGTGGTGGCCTGGCCCCAGTTAACTCCCTTCCCTTCATGTGGCAATATACTTATGCCTGCAACTCTTATTTTCACTCCATTCAGCTGAAGAAATGGGTTTTTTTACCCACGAAATCTTATGCTCAAATAATGCTGTTAGTCTTGAAGGTGCCACCAGACACTTGTAATTAATATAATAATGTTTACTTAAAAGCTCTTCCTCACCCACTAGTATTTATGTCGGCAACACATTGGATTTGAAAAAAACACGCTCTGAGAGACATAAGTTTTGTCGGCATAAATGCTCGGTGTGCACGGCGCTTTGTCGGAGGAGACACTCTCCCGCAGACATAGCTACCACTGCTTGTTGAGCTGGCTTTATGATGTCTCTCCTGTTGGCATAATGTGGCTACATAAGCGCTCCTACAGCAGCGCAGCTGTAGCGGTACAGCTGTGCTGCCCACATAAGCTTGTAAGCATAGAAATTGCCTGAAGTGTGGTTTGTGAGGTAACCTGCAGGGTAATGACCAGCTGGGAATGACACCAAAGTTCATTTGCTTACAGGAAATATTCTCTTCTTCTTTCCTTCCTGAAAACTGAAAATAATAAGGAAATCATATAACCCATTTAAAACATTATTTTAAAGAGACATACTTATCATCATAACAGTAAGAGCATAATATTTGGTGCATGGAGGTGCAGGTGATAAGGTCCACATGGAGAAATAATTGATCAGCTTACTTGCTTCCTGCAGTAATTAAAATTAAGAAAAGGAAAAATAGCAATCAGGGGGTGACTCACTGTCTAATATTCACATCTATTTCTGTGGAATAGTAATCTACAGCTCCATGCAAGTTATTCAGTAAATAATAAATGTAGAAGGTAAAAGTCAAAATGTTATAGATACACACAAGAATCCAAAACTTCTACTTCCTTAGCCTTTGAACTTCAGTTTTATAATTCAGATGGCTAAAGAGATTTACCAAAAACCAAAACATAACATAACAAAACAAAACCTTGGAAAAATTAAAAAAAAAATGGTTGCTGCAATACGAAGATTCAAACAAGATTCCACTTATTTTAAAAAGTTGTTGAATGACAAAACCCATGAGAAGAGGCTTTTAGCAGTGCTGATTTAACTGTTATTATATTGCTGTTATAATAAAAAATACAATCTCATTTGGTAAGTCTGACAATATGTTTTTCAATGCGTTTTAAAATCTCACTCTTTTGTCATGCAGCTGAAAAGACTGTGATATGATTAATGAAAAGCCATCTATCTTTTTTTAACAAGTACCAGGTTCCTGTCAGTTAACATTTGTCAGTTTTCTATCATTACCTGTGAACAAATGTTTTTAGTTAAATAAAATAGGAGGCCTGGGGTGAAAGGGTGAGTCTGCACTTTGGACACTGTCAGCTTCATTTGCTATTTTAAAGCAAAATGTCTGGACTACTTAAGATCAGAAACCTGCTATTATACCATACAACCTATTTAGCTTAATTTTTTATGCCCTGACTGTAAAGATTGTCATCACTAAACATATGAAAATGCTGCAAGACATAACCAATCAGTCATATTAAATAACCAATTTTTTGTCACTAGAAAATAGGATATTATTGTAAATAAATCACACTGGCAGCCTATGCACCTTTCACACAAATCTGTTTTATAGATAAACCAGGGCTTTAATAATCACTCAAGAAACTGGTGTCATTGTGCAGGTGAGTAACTTACCTCAATAATGTACATTTTGTCCAAGTGTTCGTTTATTGTTAGAGGCTAACTTGATGCCTATATTCCTTCATCTACTGATTCTCTAACCATGAATTCGAAGAAGACAGGGTCTATGTGTTCTGTTGTGATCAGTGAATACAAAGAACACAATGGGAACTCCATTAACAAATGTTTCTTAGTATAATTTTAATTTACATCACGGCACAGCAGGATGATCAATAAGACTGTATATTTGTCTTTCTACCCAACTGCAAAAGCTATGGGGCTACTTGATCCTCTCCCTCTTTTACTTCTCCCTTCTAGTTTAAAATATGAGCTCCAGTCTATTTTTTATTCAGGTACAGGAATTGTCCTTACTTATAACAAAGTGCTTGTATTTTGTGGTGACTTTGGAATTACATAAGTTTTTCATTTTATTTTCTTTGAGTCTTTGTTCAGCATTTTCTGAGAGCTTATTTGCTAATATAAAACCGCTAACTGTTGAAGCACAAAACATAATGAATGAAATGTCAAATAAATGAAAACAAATGATCTGTGATCTCTAAGGAGAAAGATAAGATCTTCAGGCAGGAATATTCCACACAAAACATTGCAGGAACACACAGACAACACCAGGGGAATTTAAGAGTTTATTATGGCAATATTTAATGTCTTGCAAAACTATATGCCAAATTTCGCCCTCAGTTACATCCCTAAAGTCAGCTGGTTTACAGAGATGTAATTACGGCAGGATTTGCTCCATCATTTTGATGGCTCATCAGTGTTCTCCTTAAGAAAAAAACAAAAGTATCCAAATGTTTTAATAACAAAAGTATTAAGAATGCACATCATTATATCTAGCTTAATTGGAGACTGTTAGAAGTGGAAAGTGAGTAAGGAAAATTTAAAAGATCTGTGAAAATATGTTTTACTTAAAAATAAGAGCAACAAGCATTTCCTATGATGAGTCATATTTAGAATTATGTTCTTCTCAACTAATCATACACTAGCTGATAAACATTTTAATATTTGGAATACAACACCATCTTTATCAGATTTAATAATGGAGCCCTAATCCCAGGTTGATGCCTCAAGGCACTACCACCATACAAACAGTATTTGTTCCATTTCATTATTTTCTCCTGATAGCAACACTCAGGAACTCTTTGACTTCCACAGGAGCTGCTCGGTGCTCAGCTCTTCTCAGAATCAATCCACTTATTTAAATACCTAAATACGGATTTAGGATCCTAACTACAGACACTTATTAAAATCTTGCCCTAATTTTTCACTAACAATGTCTCAGGTTGTTAGTCGATAAGTGGACAAGGCCTTTGCCAGTAAAGTTTGTCCCCAAAGCGGATGTCTTTATTTTGTGTATCTGATGCTAGCTGAAGGGGGTATCATATGAACCAGTGAATGATAATGCATGCTACAGTAGCGAAATGTGCAATACTTTATTGGACTGTACCTAGCCAGTTGGGTAATTAGTTTGGGTATTAAATGCCAGGATTACATGTTTGTTTTGTCATTTAACTGGTGAGTGACCATGAAGAGCAGTTAATATATCAATTCAAGCCTATGACAAACCTTTCTTATACCATAGAAGTCAACAAACAATAATGCTTTCCCAGCCAGATTGACAAGGGAGATGGGTACAATCTGAGTTTAGATAACACGTTGTTGTTTCTCTAGAACAAGATCTGAGTGATTTGTTCTTCTGTATTTTTCAAAAGAGAAATTTAGATAGGAACAAATATTGTTTATAAAGATATATTGTATGGTTACCATAGATGTTAAATATTAATTTACTATCAAGGAGAAATCTAATTAACTATATGAGAGATTATTACATGTGACTTGTTCCATTTCATTACTTCTGAATGATATCAATGTAAATTAGTTCATTGCTCCTGAGAAGGTCATATTTTTCCTCTCTAGCACATTTACCTAATCAAAGTTGAGATATTCTGCCTTTGCATTGCTCTGCAACACTTAAAATGAAAGCTGTTATGAAGACACAATCAAGATGATATTGAATACTTTAATGGGAGTTAGTTACACCCCATTACAGTATGTCTTTACGGTTCCAGTATGACTTTCTCTGTTCTTCTACCTGTTTCACATGGAAAGACTTGCAAAAGTCTCAAAGTGTATTCTCATTATAAAATAGGTTATCAAACTGATTTTTCCCAGATATTGAGAATAGAATCATCTATATATTAATGTATTCCAAACATTGTAGAATAGATCACAAATTCTAAAATATATTAGGTCTTTGCCACTAGTACCGGAAATAAACTGTCCTGTTGACAGAGTCGTATAATCTCTATGAAGCAGTATTTAAATGGTATATGTAAAAGAATCATCTTCTTGTGTAGTCTTCTGTCTCTATTAATCTTCTTCAGCTCAGAATCAAAGATAATGCTAACCTGTTCATAATAATAGGTCCAATGAATTAATGCATAATATGCCATGTTTTTTGATATTTTTATTATGCCTTAGTCTGAAAAATATGGCCGCATGCAGTATGTTATACCCAATAGAATTAAATAAGTCTCTCTCTATCATTGTGGCGTTTTCACCCGAATTTGAATGCTGCCAAACAAGCCTCTATAATTTTCTTCCAATAACTTGCAAACTTGTTCGAAACTGTAAAGTTAGCAATCAAGAACAAACAGAAAATTGTGCCACCGAACCACCAAGCAGTCAATCTATGATTAGATCTAATAGCTTCAAGCATGCCAGGAAGGGCTGTTGGAACCATTACAACAACATTAAGAGGAAAAACATTGCTTCATGGCTCCTGATATGTGAATGCAGAAGACATGAGCAGGCAGAAGAATGGGGAATAGCTTGTATGCGGATGAAGGAATATTATGATTAAAAAGAAATTTCTTAAAATATTTATTCATTCTATTTCTGGGATATCCTTTGTCCTGTGAACATTTTAAAATAGATTTTAATTTATGCTTTTGTAGCTCACGTATATTTTCTTGACACTATGCAGAATCCACAAAACAAGATTGTGGGGGTGCAAGATTAATACTCAGTATTTTATATTCTGCTATCAACTGGTTATTATAGTGAATTTTTGCAATCTTTTGGAATAGAAATATGGATGTTACAGAGCACTCTGAAAATATCTTCCTCAAATGCTTTGAAACCCCCTCAAATTCTATGGACTCTTGCAAACTGCACTGCAGGGATCTAACTGATGACACTGGAAGTGAAGCAGAAATATTGTTTTAGACTGTACAAGGAGACAAACGCTCGGCTCCTAGACAGCATGTTTCAAAGTTCAGACTTTTTTTTTTTTTTTTTTTTTTTTTTTTGGCAATTTAGTGGTTCTTGGTTCTGTACTAGATGAAACTTGTGGGAACGAGAACAGTATTACTTTAACTCAAGAAGCTGGGAATGGGTGACGGGATGGATCACTTGATGATTACCTGTTCTTTTCATTCCCTGAAGCACCTGGCATTGGCAACTGTCAGAAGATAGGATATTGGGTTAGATGGACCTTTGCTCTGACCCAATGTGGCTGTTCTTATGTTCTCTTATGTTCCTATGTAAGAAAAAGCACAGTTAAGTTGCTTTTTTTGTAGAGCAGAGGGAAATAGACATTTATTTGGCTTTGTTTCTTTTGAACAGTTTAAAAAGTGACTTTAGACATAGGCATTTATTTGGCTTTATTTCTTTTGAACAGTTTAAAAAGTGGCTTGTAACAAAAGCAAGATATGGTTTAAATGCATTTTTCCTCATAAATTTGAGAATAAAGTTCATGGGCAAGATTAAAATCTGTGTGGCGCTATTGAAGTCAATGGAGTCCACGTGGAGTCCCACTGGCTTAGGACCTAGCTTTGAATGTTTAATTATTTACTGTTGCACTTTCAAAATAGAATCATAGAAATGTAGGGATGGAAGGGAACCCGGGAAGCTTTATAGTCCAGCTCCCTGCAATGAGGCAGGACCAAGTATACCTATATCATCCTTAATAGGTGTTTGTCTAGTCCATTCAAAACAACTTCCAGGGATAAGGATTCTGGAACTTCTTATCCTACCTTCAATGAACATGGAGAAAAACTGATCACCATTGTCTTTATAACATCTGTTCACGTATATGAATACTGTTATCTGGTAACTTCTCCCTCCCCCACCCCCCCGAAAACATACCCTCCTGTCTTCTTTTCTCAAGATTAAATATACACAGGTTTTTACTTTCCTATAGATCAGGTTTTCTAAATCTTTTGTTATTCTTCTCTGGATTCTCTCTAATCTATATACAACCTTCCTAAAGTGTGGAGCCCCAAAGTAGTCACAAAACTGCATCTGAGGCCTTATCAGTGCCAAGTACAATGGAAAAATTGTCTCTTGTGTCTTAGCTATGATACTCTTATTAATAAGCCCAGAAAGATTAGACATTTTTGTAACAGCATCAAATTGTTGACTCATTCAAATTGTGACCCACTATAAACCCCAGAGTCTCTTATGTGGTGCCTAGCCGCTTATTCCCCATTTTCTATTTGTACATTTGATTTTTCCTTTCCACGTGTAGTACATTGCACTTATCTTTACTGAATTTCATCTTGTTGATTTCAGTCCAATTCTCCAATCTATCAAGTCCTCCAAAGTTACAACCTATCCCAGATGGGGTTATCTACACATTTTATAAGCATATTCTTCTCTTCATAATTCAAGTCATTAATGAATATATTGACTAGTACTGAGGACAGACTTCTGAGGTGGCCCCTTCATTACATCCTCCCCTTTTAACTGAGAGACACTGATAATTATTCTGTGAGTACATTGTTTTCAACTAATTGTGCACCAATCTTATAGTAATTTCATCTAGATATTTCCCTGGTTTGACAGTGACAGTGTCATGTGGGTCTGTGTCAGTAATCTTCCATTAAGGGGTTGATCCTGGAATCCCTATGTAGACAAAACACCCTTTAAAACCAATGGGAATTTTGCCTGTATTAAGGTTGCAGGTTCAGACCTGCTAAATGTTTTCTTCATTTTTAATTGAAGTTTTGGTAAAGTATGCAAGTTTGTGTGAATTTAGGGTTATTTTTACAAGGCAAATTTTCCAGGAAATGAGCTGCCACTGAAAACTCAAGACACGATGTAATTATTTGCAGTTTATCAAAATCTGTTTTAGATGTTTCTTAGGGAATAACAGTCTGATACCTCTGACATATATTTTGAGAAGAATTTTTAAAATTTTATCAATATAAATCTTCCTGAATAAAGCACAAAGACAACAACATAATAAAAACAATGAATATTAACTTGATGGTTGATTTTACATAAACAATAAATGGTAGGAGAGAATATACTATTATGGAGTGCCAATGTTTTGTAGAAAGTGCACATTACAAGACGTACCTGCCAATGTAATGAGATTTATATTGAAAAATAAGAACGGGTCTTTGTGAACCAATATACCAAGAGAATATTAAATGCATAAATTACATAAAAATGCTATTAAGAGTGTAACAACAAATGTAAGGAAGTCTCCCACTCTGATTTAAATCTTCCTATCTGGACTTTGATGTTACTTCTCACTTCCAAAGATGTTGCTCTGAATATTAGTGGGTATGTAATGGAGCCCTTCACTGCTCGTGCCACAAATCAGCCAGAGACCATGTCTGTGCAAGCACCAGTGCCCTTTTAGTTCCTTGCATCAGTTCCCACCACCACTTATATACAGTTCAATTCGGTCCAGGTAGCCCCTTGGGGGACAGCTAGCTTCTGCAGCTAGCAGGGATCTCCAGCCACAGGCTCCTCCCTTTATTTTCCCCCCTTCTCTCTTTTCTGCACTTTCTCCCTGATAGCTTTATAAAGCCTCCTGGCCCATGAAGGCTTCAGGTATTTTTCTTTAGCCCTGCAACGAGCCACACCCTGCCAGTTCCAATTAATTCCCCTTAGTGGGATCTGGGCTCTCAGGGCTGAGCTAACAGGGGCTGGCTCAGAACCTCCTGGCCAGCACCTTGTTACACCCCTCCCCGCTTCAGCCCTTTTGCCCCTCAGCCCTTCTGCTGTCCCCGCAAGGGAGACCTTCTGGGGAAGATTCCCTGCTCTGGACTGGGCACTCCCCAACTCTGAGGATGGTTCCTCTATCCCTCTCCCACAGAAGGTGCACTGCTCAGAGAGTGGCGACCCCCCTAACTCTACCTCCGCCCGCAGGTCATCACACCAGTCACAACGCGGCGGGCATCCCATCCCCGGCTCCTCCTGTACCTGTGGTTGGGGTTCAGAATTCATCCCACCCTCAGGTGGGACCTTCTGCATCTCAGTTTCTCCGTACCTCCCTGCGGATCTAGGGCCTCGTCCGTGGAGAGTGGGATTATGGGGTGCTCCCCTGGACCCATACCTTCTTCTGGAGGGCTCAGACTTGCTTGGTCTCCCATATACGCTTCCCAGGGGTCCATCCACTCTGGGCTTTGTGGTCTAGGAGTTTCTTTGTTGTCAACAGGACTATGTCCATCCCCCCATCTTGGGATCCTCGGTCCTAGGGTAGTCACCCCCGCTCTTGGGGTACCCCACTGCTTCAGGCCAAGTAGCAGGCCCCAGTCCTGGCCTAATACTACCGAAGACGGAAACCTCTCCAGCACCCCCACCCGCTTCCACCTGAAGCAACCTTTCATTTCCAGGGGTACCTGGGCTACCAGGCAGGAGTTCCTGTCCCCATGTATGCACCCGAGGGCCATCAGTGCCCCCGCGATGAGTCAGTGTGGCTTCACCAGCACCTTGTGCACCAGCGTGCAGCCGGAGGTTGTGTTGATCAGACCCGTTCAGGGTTTTCTCTCCACCTTCACGGGAATGGTGGGCATGCCCGGCCCTTACTTTCGCCCCTTTACTTGAGTCCATCCGCAAAAGTCCACCCTTCCGCACTCTGTATCCATGCAGTCCTGTTTTGCGTGTCCCAGCCTCCCACACTGCCAACACATTAGCTGGGCGGCCCTTTTGGATGCTCCTCGGGGTCCCCCTTCTTCTTTTGGTCTTTCCCAGAGAAAGGGTCAGCTGGTCTGCGCCCCAGTTCTCTATCCTTCTGGGGTCAGTCCTCCCTCCGAGGTCCCTCGGCCTCTATATACTCTTCCATCACCCTGATGGCCTCCTCGACAGTGCCTGGCTAGTGTCTTCGCACCCCATCTCTGAGAGGCTTTTCAATAATTTCTTGAGAACCAGAGTATCCATGATTTCTTCCAGGGTATGCACCTCAGGCCTCAGCCAGCCTCTGGATGAATGCCCAGGGTTGCATTACTGACATCCATCAGACCAGCTGGAACTTCTGTCAGTACCGCTCAGCCAACAGGCCTACCCGGTCCTGAATGGCTGCTCTTACGGCCTCATAATTCTGGGCCTGTTCCTCACCCAATGCTATATAGGCGGCTTGAGCTTCCCCTGTTAAATAGGGAGTGAGTTGGAGGTACCAGGTTGCCCCAGCCTGGCTCAGAACCTCCTGGCCAGCACCCATTACAGGGTATAATAGGCTAATGCAATGATTATCAAAACTGGGGGGAGAAGGGGTTACAGCCACACAACTTTTCCCATATTTTACATGGGAGGAGGTTCACAGATAGAGCCTAATTAAATGGGAAGAGGTCCCAGGATGGGAAAGGGGGTACTTATATAAAGAAGGTTGATAACCACTGTACATTAGTAGGGAAGGAATAGGAAGTTTAATTATTATGTGTTCTTGTTGTTTCAGTCAAATTAAGACTTTTAACATTATTTAAATATTTCCTTTTAGTTAATGCAGGGTTTGGGGTTTTTTTTCAGTATTTTCAGCATTATTTAAAAAATGCAATATAATGAGAATGACAGCATCATTCCACGGGTTTTTTTTTCTCACTGATGTTGGTTAATTTAATGGGAGTTGGTAAGAGTAGAATACAGTATCTTTAATAGCTAAAGTGGAATTTGTATGAATCCATATTTCTGCCCACATTTTATGTGTTTGTATTTCTACAATAATAAATGTTGAATAGTAATATTACCAAGCACTGGCCATCCACACCTTTGGATAAAATGACTATGGTACAGTTTTAAGGCAATATATGTGCCACCAAATATTCTTACAGATGTTTATATATTGCAGCTGTTCAGATATATTCCATTTGGTGCAGCCTGAATGCCTGATGTACTTTCAAGGTTGTCCTTAAATAGCACAATTTCCCTGGCTTGACTTGGAACAAGATAAAATTTTTATTACATATTGCATATTCTCTCCATTGCCATCCGTTAGCTGCCAGAATCATGTATCCCGGTCATTCATGCTTCAGGATCTAAGGCAGAATTTGAACATGCCAATTTTCTTTTTCCTCTAAAAAAGGGGGCAGTATAGCAATGCCCATCCAGCTTAACCTCTTGGGAACATTTAATGCTACATATCTCCAGATTCTCCTGTATCACTTTCAAGAAACTTCAGTGATAAACAGAAGCATCCTAGCCTGGTTCCGGTCCTTCCTCTCAGACCAAAACCAGAGTCATTGATGATAACTGTTTGTCCAACTACAAAGTCTTCAGAGTCACACAAGACTGTATCCTCTCCCAGTGTTTTTCCACATCTATAATGCAGTGATTGGGAGAACTGGGGACATAGCATGTACTGAAGTATACAGATGGAATCCAACTCTATATCTCCTTTGCATCAAATATAGACAGCACAGTCTTTCAGCTTTCTCTTTGCCTACCAGACATCAGCAACTGGAGCTGGCTATAGCTGAACCCAGGCAAGATTTACATGATGCTGGTAAGAAGAAAGAAATCTGAAGAATTTGCTTCCTTTCTAACATTCCCCACTATCAAGAGATTCTGCCTTCAAATCGTTAAATCATTCTACAGCCCTGGGGTTCTTTTGGAATCCTAATTGGTACGGGATCCTGAAATAAACATAGTCACTTCCTTATGTGATGTCATTGCATCTCATTATAAATAAATCTATAAATATTTGTCTACCATTTTTGTCTGCAACAGGGCGTGATTGTGACATGGCGCTCCATAAGGCTTTATGGGGAGATGCTTATAAATGTATATACGATACAACTGGAATAAGTTTTATGCTACATATGCCATGTAACATATCTCTGTAAAGGTTATGATGTAGTGAATCTATTCCTCCTATTTGTATACAAGTACCATTTGTGTGTTCAAAGTTATGAATATTGGCTGTATACTTGCTTGATTTCTAAGTAGCCTTAGTAAGAACATTTGGTCAGCTTCTTAGGAAAGGAATGTGCAAGTTAAGTGCTAAATCAGGAAGCACTTAACAGACAAAAGAGCTTGGAAGGATCCAATCCACATAAGAAATCTACCTGAGGACATTCAAGGTAGCATGTGGGCAATGGCTGCTACCTGCAAGTCCTGAGTCATGCATGGACATGTGACTTGCCCATGTGATTCCGAATCTCTATTTTGTGACTGGATTCTACACAAGGAGAGAGGAGGGGATCTCCACCCACAAGGGAAAGTCTATTTAAACCCCTGGGAGACCCCTCCATGTTGTCTTCAGCTGGTTAAAGAGATGGTCTCTCCACCCCAAGGATACCTGAAAGCAACTGGAACAGAAGACATTAATACAGGGGGTGTAAGTGATTGCTGGACCCAGACTAGAAAGAGACTAGTCTGTAAATGGAAACTTACTGGAACTGGTGAGGTTTTATTTGTATTCAGTTTCTTAGACACAGACTTGCATATTTTATTTTATTTGGTAATTCATTTTGTTCTGTCTGTTACTACTTGGAACCAGTTAAATCCTACTTTCCGTACTCATTAAAATAACTTTTTACTTATTAATTACCCTGGAGTACATGTTAGTACTGGGGGCGGGGGGAGCAAACAGCTGTGCATATCTCTCTATCAGTGTTATAGAGGGTGAACAATCTATGAGTTTGCTCTGTATAAGCTTTATATAGGGTAAAACGGTTTTATTTAGGGTTTGGACCCCACTGGTCATTGAGAATCTAGTGTTAAAGGCAGGAACACTTCCTAACCTGTTTCCAGGCAAGCCTCCAGCTCTTAGGAGACATGGTATAGACCACGTTTCTGTTTGGAGCAGGCTAGCGGGTCTGACTCAAACCAGGCAGGGTTCTAACATCCTAAGCTGGAAAGAGCAGGCAAGAAGGGGCATGAGTAGTCTTGGCACATCAGATGGTAGCTCCCAAGTGGGTTTCTGTGATCCAACCCATCACAGTGATGTTTATTAATATTTGCATAGTGGTATTGTCGAGAAGGCCCTAATCAGAGATCAGGGGCCATTGTGCTATACTCTGTATATACAACATGTTGTCTGCATTATAAAAAAAAAAAATTCAGCACTGCAGGAAGGATTGTTTTTTAACAAGTGGCTCAAATCCATAAGATAAAAGTTAGCCAGTAGAACAGTTGTAAAGTTGGGTTCATTTTAAGGTCTAACAATCTTGAGCATGCCCCTTTATCACTGAGAGTGTAACAATGTACACTAAATAGGCAAAGTCCCATTGAAATCACTGGGCTTGTGTATTGTCATTGCTTAGCATTTGGCATGGTATGCAACAATGTGATTTAGAAACATTTATGGAAGTGCATATACAATCAAATCTTTACAAACTCATATAACCCAGCTCCTTTCAAATGGTTCTGTTAACATGCCAGAGGGGGCTAATTAACATTAAGGGCTAACAAGATGCAGAGCTTTTCTTTATTTTTAAAAAATTAAGCCTGTTTAAAAAATCAGAAGCAAAAAAATTCCAAAATATGGAAACAATGAACAAATGTCACGATTTAGATTAAATTTTATACTGAAGGGAGGAGAAAAATCCCTCTGCACCTTTGCTAAAAGCTTCTGTGCCAAGTTCCAGCCTTCTGTGAATTAAAGTAATAAACTCTTCAAATGCAACATTTTTTAATGGAAGGATGACAGGCTTTTAAATCTAGTGGTACTGCTGGTGTAGCTAAAATGAGTTAAAAGAAAGGATCAAACCTTGTGGCAGCTGTATATTTCCAGTAATATACTACAATGATAGAAGAATGATCTCAGAATCTTCCACCTAGAAGGAAAAAAAAAATAGTGCACTCTGGGGACACTTATGTCATATATTCTTACAAAACAGGAAAGAGTCTAGACAGATAGTTACGCTTAGAGCCTTGTTTTGAGAAAATTACATTTAAAATGCCTTTAGAAAATCTATTTCAAGTATATCTGGTTCATATCACTTTCTAAAAATAAAGTTTTTTGTATGATGCTGATTATACATACCTATTAAACATCCACCGTAACCCAAGGATTGGCAGCCTTTGGCACATGGCCCATCAGGGAAAGCCGCTGGTGGACTGGGATGGTTTGTTTACCTGCGACGTCTGCAGGTTCGGCCAACTGAAGCTCCCACTGGCTGTGGTTCGCCATTCCTGACCAAAGGGGGCTGCGGAAAGCAGTGACCATCACTTCCCTTGGCTCACACCACTTCCTGCAGCCCCCATTGGCCTGGAACAGTGAACCACAGCCAGTGGGAGCTGCGATCAGCCGAACCTGCGGATGCTGCAGGTAAACAAGCCAGCCCAGCCTGCCAGTGGATTTCCCTGATGGGCCATGTGCTAAACGTCACTGATCCCTGAATTAATCCATTGGTTCCTGAATAGGTCTTGAAAAGAGTGCATAGAACACCTAGGGGATTGTGCTTTTTCAAGTGCTGCCTGACATCTAAAGTACAATTCTGAGACCCAAGAATGGTCTGTTTTCCCCATCATTTGCCTTTCCAGGTTGGTTCAGCTGACAATACCAACAAGTCTGCTGTTTATACTCCAGTAAATCTCAGAAGATCCCATGAAACCTCATTGACTATATGTAGTACTAAGAGGTGGTGTCTACTATCCTTAGAGAGCTCAGGGCCAGATTAAAATTCATTCTGAGGCCCTTACTTTTGATGGCAGCCCCAGGTTTTTACCAAGATCCTGGAAGTGGTGACAATCCTTTGCTAGAAAAGGACAAATATATACCCCAGCCCTGGACCCCCTTGTCACCTGGGCAAGGTATGCATGAGAATTCTTACTTGCCTTGCTCAGCATGCCTTTGTGACCTACAGGGAGAAGTCAAGAGGAACAAATTTAATTTGAACTCTTATAAGCTATTTCATCTAGACTCTTATCACCTCAGATGGTTAGAGGGCCTTCATTCTTCTCTGACACAATTTCTGTCTGGATACCCAAGTTCTCTCATCCCTGTAACAATGAACTGCCGATTAGGTCCCTGTCTAGATATTCTCTTTTACTCCTATAAAACCATTCCTTAGTGGAGCATGTTATTGAGGTTAGGTGTAAGAGACAGATCGAAACGCAAGTCTTCCATGGACTTCAACTGGACTGGACTTCAACTGGATCTACTGGATATGCCAGTAGACAAAGATATGCAGTGCACTTATTTGCTTTCAAAAGTGGTGCTCTGAGTGAATTCCTGGCACTTCACCCTCAAGGAAAAATAAATTCTTTGGCAGTCTGATTAAAAAGCAGACACTTATCCCTGTGATACAGGGTCTCAAATGGAATTCAGTGATTATTCAACAAATCCCCCAAATGTGTGTGACCATTCACTCTTAGAATCATAGAAATGTAGGGCTGGAATGGATCTCTGGATATCATCAAGTCTAGCCCCTTATGCTGTGGTAGGACCAAGTAAATCTAGACCATCCCTGACAGGTGCTTATCTAACATATTTTTCAATACTGGAGATGCCACAACATTCCTTGGAAGACTATTCCAGAGCTTAACCACTCTCATAGTTAGAAAGGTTTTTCTAATATCTAACCTAAATTACCGTTGCTACAGATAAAACCCATTATTTCTTGTCCTACCTTCAACTGGACATGGAGAACAAATGATCACTGTCCTCTTCATAACAACCCTTAACGTATTGGAAGACTGTTATCAGGTATCCTTCAGTTTCCTTTTCTCAAGACTAAACACGCCTAGTTGTTTTTACCCTTTTCTCATAAGTCAGGTTTTCTAAAACTTTTATTATTTTTATTGCTCTATTCTGTACAATTCTATAATTGTGTATTTGATCTTTCCTTCCTTAGTGGAGTACTTTGCACTTGTCTTTACTGAATTTCATCTTGTGCTTTTACACTATTTCTCCAATTTGTCAAGGTTATTTTGAATGTTAAGCCTCTCCTCCAAAGTGCTTGCAACCTCACCCACCTTGGTGTGACCTGCAAGTTTTATATGCATACACTCTACTGTATTATCTAAGTCATTAATGAAAATATTGAATAGTAATGGACCCAGGACTGACACCATGCAGAGTCCCATTAGATATGCCCTCCCAATTTGAGAGCAAATCATTGATAAATCTTTGGGTATGGTCTTTCAAGCAATCTTTCCAGCATCTACCTTATAGTAATTTCATCTGGACCACATTTCCCTCATTTATGTATGAAAATGTCACAAAGAAGTGTGTTAAAAGCCATAGTAAAAACAAGGTATATTACGTCTACTGCTTCCCCCCTGCCCCATCCACCCACTAGATCAGCAATCCTAAGAAAGAAGGAAATTAAGTTTGTTTGACATGATTTGTTCTTGATTATCCATGCTGACCATTCCTTATGACTCTATTATTCTCTAGGTGCTTAAAAATAGATTTGCTCAATCATTTGCTCCAGTATCTTTCCTGGGATTGAACTTAGACTGACTGGTTTATCATTCCCAGGTCTTCATTGTTCCCCTTTTTAATGATAGGTGCTATATTTGCCCTTCTCCAGTCT
Source organism: Dermatemys mawii (assembly GCA_007922305.1). Lineage (NCBI taxonomy): Eukaryota > Metazoa > Chordata > Testudines > Dermatemydidae > Dermatemys > Dermatemys mawii. The sequence continues at coordinate 60,690,850 of ML677341.1, forward strand.
TATGGGACTTCTCCCATCCCCCAGGAGTTCTCAAAGATAACCGCTAAAGGCTCTGTGATTGCTTCAGCTGGTTTCTTAAGTACCCTAGGATGAATTTCATCAGGTCCTGCTGACTTGAATACATCTAACTTATATAAATATACTTTCACCTGTTCTTTTCCTTTATTTGGCTTGCATTCTCTCCCCATGAGTCAATTTTAATTATGTTGAGTATCTGGTCATCATTAAACTTTTTAGTGAAGACTGAAGCAAAAGCACTTCAGCTTTCTTGATATCCTCACTTATTAGCTCCTCTTTCCCCCTTAGTAGAGGACCTGCACTTTCCTTCCTCTTTCTCTTGCTCCTAATCTATTTAAAGAACCTCTTCTTATTGCCTTTTATGTCCCTTGCCAGGTGTAATTTATATTTTAAAACAAATTGGCTTGTGCATATTTGCACTCTCTTTGTGTTGGCTTTTCATGACTATCCAGGAAAGTAATTACATTTTCAGGAGTGTTCACAAGAGGGTTGATATCAAACTGATAGTGAAGAATATTGACAATGTGGAAATTGTAAATGTACCTTATGGTACAGCACCATTTTAACAATTTCAAACTAGTCAATGAGATGAGGTTTGCAAATGAAAACAAATCAAAAACATAAAATCCCCAAACTTGCTGCCAAGCACAAAAGGATAAGTGATCTTGGGTACTACAGTTACTTGGTCAACAAGAAGCTTCTGCAGCAGGTTCCTAGGTTGTGAACCTGAGTAACAAGAGGAGGCAAATACTCTTCACTGATAGAATTGATCGAATTCTGCCATGTCTTCCAGACAATTCCTATAGAATAACTTCCATCATGTCTAGACTGAAATGAAGCTAGGCTATCTGGATCCAAGGCCCATGCTCATGATGATAGAAAAGCCAACAGGACATACACTACGTTATTCCAACACTCCACAAAATCACAATGCCCTCCAACTTCTTCACAGCTTTTGTGTGCTTTTTTGTTTACTCGTAGTTAGTGTATCATTTGATAAAATAGTTTTATTCTCAAGAGGTTATGTAACAGAATATATCTTGTGGGAAAGCTGCTTTATCAATTCATATTTTAAATGTTATTTTCAGCTTATTATTCAATTGAATAGAATACTTATGCAGTTATATTTCACAATATGGTAAGCATCTATCCTCTCTCCTAGCATAAAATCAGAAAGAATGTGTCAATAGAACTTTGCATTTCTCATCAAAGTATAATCATGCTGCTGGACCAAGAAATGATTTCAGAGTCACAGTTCATACACTGCAGTTCTATTTGGAATTGTAAGACACTGAAATCTGTGCCAAACATTTCAATGTTACCAATTCAGAGAGCATAGTCTTTATAAGTGTAAGAATGAACCAGGAGATATAATACCAGTGAGTGATTTAAAATATTATAACTACGAAATGCGTCACAGAAAAATCCCTTCAACAGATGTGCTCACTAGTGCAAATAGGTACATTTAATTTGTGTTTGATTTCAATGGTGCATGGGATATAGAAAGTAATTATGGATTTAATATTCTTGTTCTTGTATTTCTTTACACTAAAAAAGCACTCCCAAAGATTTGGCTGCTTCATTTAACTGTCAAGTACTTAAAGATTAATGACCACACAAGATAATTTATTGTGCCCTTATCAGCACTAAATCTATATCTGTTACTTCTCCCAGTCCTCAGCATTTGATCTTTAGCACAGCCATTACATGCAGTCTAGTTCTGATTATTTTATGGTGCATCACCAGACTTGTGTTCCTTTGCCTGCACAGAAAACAAATATGAACAAAAACACGTATCTGAAGCCTTGTTTGAGCACAACATATTAAAACATGTAAATAGTAATTTCCTGACAATCCCGCTAGTCTAGACAAAGAAAATTCAATGCATTAGTCATGCTTGATGCTCTGTGTTTGTAGATGTTGCAAAACTCGTATTGTTTATATATATATTTCCATAAAAATTCTTCCCCCCAGATGAAATGACCCAACCCATCCCTAATCTGAGTCCTGATTTCACCTTCTATATTCACAATGAGTATTACCAGTGGTACTACTCAGAGAGTATGGTATCACTCAATGTCAACAAAGACGGCAGAATCAGACCCTTGGGTGGGAATACAACTAATATCATACTATCAATGACAGTATAAATTACATCAAATAAAAAAAGAAACACTGTACATTTTCTTATATTTTAAAGTTGATGCCTGTGAAATTCTCTTCAACTGAAACCTAATTTATCACTGAATGGAGAGACCCACTGGCACATAGCTTACACTTGGAATACTATTTGGGGCATAGTTCTTAATTCCTAGCCTTTCAATATTTTATTATTATTACTTACTTTTTAATGGTAGAAAAATAACATTTATATATGAAATAGTACCATTCAGTGTCCTCCAATGTCAGAAATAATGTCTGCATTAAATTAGACCACATCACTGCCACAACATTTGGCATTCTTTCATGACATATCATTTTTAATAGGGTCTTTGGAGTCCTGAAAAGGCTATACCTTACATAAAGCCAAAAGCGTCTAGGCAGGTGTCTGATTGGATTTGGTGAAGGAAATACCAAAATTCATATACAAATATTAAAAGCAGGGCAAAATAATAATTTTTTGCAATACACTGCCAATAAATAGGTAGTCCATGAAAGAAGTCACTGAAGCTTAAGATATTTTATATTGCTATGACAAAATGGAATATCCTTTTATTTATATATTTTAACTGCTGTCCATAGGGACACTTAAAAATTCCATTGGCTTAATTTCTTTTTTGCTAAATAATGTCTGAATTTGGGTCATAAAACAGAATAAAGCAGAGCTACATGGATAATATAGAAATAAATAATTTATTAAATTAGTTGCAGTTCATGTCCCGATCACAGGCAGTTTTCAATTGTATTTTGTTTATTATTAAAACCATTAACAGAATAATTTCTGTGAATAATTTTGGTTGGTGATGTTTTAGGAGTTTAGAACTTCTTTTGAGTATTCAAAGTTTGAGGCAGTAGACTAGTCTTCATTAAACTCATAAGTCACATCATCTGTTTCTGTTCAATGAATTGATAGATCAAATAACTTAGAATCAGAATTCTGGTGTGTATACCCAATTTGTTGTTATATCTTGATGTTTCCAGGAACATCTTAGGTGCAACTGATCCTTCCAGCAGCCTTTCAGAATGCCTTCCATGAGCTCTGTGATCAAGATTTTACACTTCTAAGCAGATGTGAAATTTCACTTTTAAAACAGGATCACTCCAATTTGGATTCATATTGTTTAGACTTGAGCAAAAACTGGAATTTTTCATCCTGCAGGGAATTCCATTATTACAACATTTATATATATCCAAAATGAGAACAAAAAGTTGAAATATTTAAATTTCTCTTGCAACAAAAAAATTCTAAAATATTTTGATTAAAAAATGGAAAAACAGCCCATGGCTTCTCTCTCCCTCTCTCTCTCTCCCTCTCTCTCTCTTTATATTAAAAGGAAAGATTCTGACATTCCCAAATTGAAATACTTCCTCTTTGATTTGTTGATCTGATCCAAAACATTTCAAGTAAGTTCAACTTTAAACTGCATTTTCCTACAGTGCCACATTGCCCCATGCGAATTGTAGCTGTGGTGACTGGTGGCCATATTCTCTCAAGACCTGGAATCCTTGACTAGATTACATTTCCCATGATACACCCACATTCATATAAGTCCCATAAAACACCATGTGGTTTTAGTGAAGGGTAGAAAGTTGAACTATCTCAAAAGGACCTGCAGAGTGAGACTGGTAGATACACCAGGGCCTGGGCTACACGGGGGGTGGGGTGGGGGGGTGGGGGGGTGGGCAGGTTTGGAACTAAGATACGCAAGTTCAGCTACACTAGTCACGTAGCTGAAGTCAAAGTATCTTACCTGGCCATCCTCACGGCAGTGAATCAACAACAGCAGCTCTCCCGTTGACTCTTCTTATTCTTCTTACGGAGCTGGAGTTCTGGAGTTAACGGGGAGAACGTTCAGGGATCGATTTATTGCATTTAGATGAGACATGATGCATCGATCCCTGATACATCAATCCGGTGGGTAATATAGATGTAACCCAGGTATTGTAACTCAGAGCCCAGCCTAAGTGTGGGAGAAATGCAAAAATTTCCCTTGCAATTTATTCCCTTGAAGGCAAGAGGCTTGTACCTCAAGGGTTGTACTCATAAGAACATAAGAAAGGCCATACTGGGTCAAACCAAAGGTCCATCTAGCCCAGTATACTGTTTACCGACAGTGGCCAATGCCAGGTGCCCCAGAGTGAGTGAACCTAACAGGTAATGATCAAGTGATCTCTCTCCTGCCATCCATCACTCCCCTCTGGCAAGCAGAGGCTAGGGACACCATTCCTTACCCAGCCTGGCTAATAGCAATTAATGGACTTAACCTCCATGAATTTATCCAGTTCTCTTTTAAACCCTGTTATACTCCTTGCCTTCACAGCCTCAAGCAGCGAGTTCCACAGGTTGACTGTGCACTGTGTGAAGAACTTCCTTTTATTTGTTTTAAACCTGCTGCCCACTAATTTCATTGGGTGGCCCCTAGTTCTTCTATTATGGGAACAAGTAAATAACTTTTCCTTATTCACTTTCTCCACACCACTCATAATTTTATATATCTCTATCATATCTCCCCGTAGTCTCCTCTTTTCCAAGCTAAAAAGTCCTACTCTCTTTAATCTCTCCTCATATGGGACCTGTTTCAAACCCCTAATCATTTTAGTTGCCCTTCTCTGAACCTTTTCTAATGCCAGTATATCCTTTCTGAGATGAGGAGAGCACATTTGTACACAGTATTCAAGATGTGGGCACACCATGGATTTGTATAAGGGCAATAAGATAGTCTCCATCTTATTCTCTATCCCTTTTTTCATGATTCCTAACACCCTGTTTGCTTTTTTGACTGCCGTTGCACACTGCATGGACATCTTCAGAGAACTATCCACAATGACTCCAAGATCTTTTTCCTGAGTAGTTGTAGCTAAATTAGCCCCCATCATATTGTATGTATAGTTGGGGTTATTTTTTGCAATGTGCATTACTTTACATTTATCCATATTAAATTTCATTTGCCTTTTTGTTGCCCAATCATTTAGTTTCGTGAGATCTTTTTGAAGTTTTTCACAGTCTGCTTGGGTCTTAACTATTTTGAGCAGTTTAGTATCATCTGCAAACTTGGCCACCTCACTCTTTACCCCTTCCTCCAAATCATTTATGAATAAGTTGAATAGGATTGGTGCTAGGACTGACCCTTGGGGAACACCACTACTTACCCCTCTCCATTCTGAAAATTTACCATTTATTCCTACCCTTTGTTCCCTGTCTTTTAACCAGTTCTCAATCCATGAAAAGGATCTTCCCTCTTATCCCATGGCAACTTAATTTACGTAAGAGTCTTTGGTGAGGAACCTTGTCAAAGGCTTTCTGGAAATTTAAGTACACTATGTCCACTGGATCCTCCTTGTCCACATATTTGTTGACCCCTTCAAAGAACTCTAATAGATTAGTAAGACATGATTTCCCTTTACAGAAACCATGTTGACTTTTGCCCAACAATTTATGTTCTTCTATGTGCCTGACAATTTTATTCTTAACTATTGTTTCAACTAATTTGCCCAGTACAGATGTTAGACTTACTGGTCTATAATTGCCGGGATCACCTCTAGAGCCCTTTTTAAATATTGGCGTTACATTATCTATCTTCCAGTCATTGGGTACAGAAGCCGATTTAAAGGACAGGTTACAAACCCTAGTTAACAGTTCCGCAATTTCACATTTGAATTCTTTCAGAACTCTTGGGTGAATGCCGTCTGGTCCCGGTGACTTGTTACAGTTAAGTTTACCAGTTAGTTCCAAAACCTCCTCTAGTGACGCTTTAAGCTGTGACAATTTCTCAGATTTGTCACCTACAAAAGATGGCTCAGGTTTGGGAATCTCCCTAACGTCCTCAGCCGTGAAGACCAAAGCAAAGAATTAATTTAGTTTCTCCACAATGACTTTATCATCTTTAAGTGCTCCTTTTGTATTTCTATCATCCAGGGGCCCCACTGGCTGTTTAGCAAGCTTCCTGCTTCTGATGTATTTAAAAAACATTTTATTATTACCTTTTGAGTTTCTAGCTAGCTGTTCTTCAAACTCCATTTTGGCTTTTCTTATTGCATTTTTTACACTTAATTTGGCAGTGTTTATGCTCCTCTCTAGTTACCTCAGTAGGATTTGACTTCCTCTTCTTAAAAGATGCCTTTTTATCTCTCACTGCTTCTTTTACATGTTTTTTAAGCCACAGTGACTGTTTTTTAGTTCTTTGACTTTGTTTTTTAATTTGGGGTATACATTTAAGTTGGGCCTCTATTATGGTGTCTTTGAAAAGTGTCCATGTAGCTTGCAGGGATTTCACTTTAGTCACTTTACCTATTAATTTCCGTTTAACTAACCCCCTCATTTTTGCATAGTTCCCCTTTTTGAAATTAAATACCACAGTGTTGGGCTGCTGAGGTGTTGTTCCCACCACTGGAATGTTAAATGTTATTATATTATGATCACTATTTCCAAGCGGTCCTGTTATAGTTACCTCTTGGACCAGTTCCTGCACTCCACTCAGGACTAAATCAAGAGTTGCCTCTCCCCTTGTGGGTTCCTGTACCAGCTGCTCCAAGAAGCAGTCATTTAAAGTATCGAGGAATTTTGTCTCTTCATTTCATCCTGAGGTGACATGTACCCAGTCAGTATGAGGATAATTGAAATCCCCCATTATTACTGAGTTCTTTATTTTGACAGCCTCTCTAATCTCCCTTAGCATTTCATCATCACTATCACTGTCCTGGTCAGGTGGTCGATAATAGATCCCTATTGTTATATTCTTATTAGAGCATGGAATTACTATCCACAGAAATTGGATGGAACATTTGGATTCATTTAAGATTTTTAATTCATTTGATTCTACATTTTCTTTCACATATAGTGCTACTCCTCCACCCCCATGACCTGTTCTGTCCTTCCGATATATTTTATACCCTGGAATGATTGTGTCCCACTGATTGTCCTCACTCCACCATGTTTCTGTGATGCCTATTATGTCAATATCCTCCTTTAACACGAGGCACTCTAGTTCACCTATCTTATTATTTAGACTTCTAGCATTTGTGTACAAGCACTTTAAAAACTGGTCACTGTTTATCTGTCTGCCTTTTTCTGATGTGTTAGATTCCTTATGTGGAAGTTTGTTGTCTGATACAGCCTCTTCTTTATTCTTTATCTTCCCCTCCTGCTGACTAAAACCTAGAGAATCTCTATCAGTAGACCCTCCTGTAAGAGAAGTCTCAGTCTGATCCACGTGCTCCTCTGCAGCAATTGGCTTTCCCCCATCTCTCTGTTTAAAAACTGCTCTGCAAACTTTTTAATGTTAAGTGCCAGCAGTCTGGTTCCACTTTGGTTAGGTGGAGCCCATCCTTCCTGTATAGGATCCCCGCACCCCAAAAGTTTCCTCAGTTCCTAATAAATCTAAACCCCTCCTCTCTACACCATCCACTCATCTCCTCAATCCATGCATTGAGACTCTGAAACTCTGCCTGCCTAGCTGGCCCTGCGCATGGAACTGGAAGCATTTCTGAAAATGCCACCATAGAGCTCCTGGATTTCAATCTGTTTTCTAGCAGCCTACATTTGCCCTCCAGGACATCTTTCCTGCCCTTCTCTATGTCATTGGTACCTACATGTACCACAATCACCGGCTCCTCCCCAGCACTACGCATAAGTCTATCTAGATGCCTTGAGAGATCTGCAACCTTTGCACCAGGCAGACAAGTCACTATATGGTTCTCCCGGTCATCACAAACCCAGATATCTATGTTTCGAATGATCAAATCCCCCATTACTAACAAATGCCTTTTCCTAATGACTGGAGTTCCCGCCTCTGGAGAGGTAACCTCAGTACAAGAGGATACTCCACCACCACCTGGAAGGAGGGTCCCAACTATGGGAAGGTTTCCCTCTGCTCCTGTTGACTGCTCTCCTTCCCTGAGACTTTCATCCTCTTCCACAGCACAGGTGCTGTCTAACTGGAGGTGGTACAAGTCTACAGTGTCCCTGCAAGCCTCATCAATATACTTCTCTGCATCCCTTAGCTCCTCCAGTTCCACCACTCTGGCCTCCAAAGCCCATACACGGTCTCCGAGGGCCAGGAGCTCCTTGCACTGAATGCACACATATGCCACCCACCCAGAGGGCAGGTAATCATACATGCTACATTGAGTGCAATAAACTGGATAGCCCCCATTCTGCTGCTGGGCTTCTGCCTGCATTATCTTTTACAGCTACCTAGGCTAACAACAAGGTTTTGTTTAAATCAAGGAGTTTGGATTATAGTTCAAGTTAAAGGATTTACAGACTGCTAATTATACCTCACCCCCTTCATACTCCCCTTCTAAACTCCCTCTCGAAACTCCTTGTTAGTAACCCCTGGCCGCTTGCTCACTGCTTTACATAGCCCTGGCCTTCCTGATTAGCCCCGCCCCCTGATTAAGGCTCAGCCACTGATCAGAGGCTTAAGGATTGGCCAATGAACAGAGGCTTCTAGATGTCACAGCTTCCAACTGCCAGCAGCCCCTGTTCGCTGGGGAAGACCAGAAGGGTATGGAGGTGAATACACTAGCATTCCACCATCACACACTGTGTCACTGGCCTCAAGGCAGTCCAGAACCCTAAACTACTATGTTACCCCTCTGCCTTAGTAAGAATGAACATTGCTGGAGATGAGACTGCAAGTCAACTCTTTACCACACCCATCTGTCTACTTCAGCAACAAACTCCTTGAGAGTCTGTGAATCTCAACCTTGTCTTGTAGGTAACAATCAGTGAACACCAGTTCCTGAATTCCCAGAGACATCTTCTTGTAGTGTCCATTCCCTCTCACAGCACACTCATAGATATTCTTTGCTTCCTCCAAAAAGACAGGTACACACCTGTTAAGTTACTGAGGACTCCCTCTATCCTTCAACAGAGCAGCACTAAGTAAGATGGTTTATAGTAGAATTAAGAATAAACTTAATAAAGAACAGACGTTTAAGTGACACTGAGCAGAGATAACACACAGAAAATGGTTACAAACAAAACAAAATAAAACACATTTTCCAGTATCTAAGACTTACCTTTAACAAGCTACAATCTTTGCCTAAATAATTTTTGCACATCTGTGAAAACACCAGCACCTACAGTCTTTCTGGAATGTACACGGAGTTACTTTTCCCTCCCGTCTGTCCCCTAAGTGATAGATGACTAGGAGGTTTTCTCCCTTTCTTTTTGTAGGCTAGTAAACCTTTGAAAAGTATTCTTTGAAAAGTAAACCCAGGCAAAGTTCCCCTCCCCTGATGGGATGCTGATGCCATACTGTTTTCTCATCCTGTGATCTATTTGCTTTTTCTTATTCTCTGTCTTTGTCTCTCTCTCGCACACACAAACAGACACGCCAACCCTCCTCCCACTTATTGCTAGTTATTTATGTACTATCATTATCATAGATACATGCTAATATACTGCCTAAAATACCAGCAAATAGCCAGGAAAAAAATATTTGATTTAAAGTATAAATTGCGTGGGGTTGTTCACCTCAGCTATTTTCACCAGCTCTTTATTCACAACAAGGCCTTAAAAATAAAATCTTGACGAATATCTAATCATGAGAAATGATGAAGATTGCACCCAGCAAACAGCTGATGTGAAGGAATACTAAAATGAATTAATTGGTTCTGTACCAAGTTCTGCAAGTGCAAATAAATAAATTAATCAAAAAATGAATTCTTGGTAAGATATTAAAATCACTGAAGTTTCTTACTGCAAAGCCATGCATTTAAGTCTGAATTGTATCTGATAATTATTTTTTCCCTACAACCCTTGGAATCAGCCTCTTGTTAAAATTGGAATTTAGTTGCTATAATGATTGAAATTTAATTCAGACTCATGTAATTTTCGTGGAACAGAGGTTGATTGCCTAAATTGCCTGATAAGCAGAAGGAAATAAAACATCTGTTATTTGTTTTAATTAATATGTATTTATCAGATAACACTTTGTTTATTGGATTTGTTGCTGAATCCACTGTTTCTAGTTCAGGCATTTGCAACTGACACTAAGTGGGAAATTTTTTGGTTTAATAAATAGCGTACTTAACTGAGATGTCTATATTTTTGGTAAATACGACAGTAGAGCTTAGTTGCAAATAAAGAGACTAATGTGCTTTCTAAGCAGAATATTTACATTCCATTCTGTATTCTGTTCACTAGACAGCAGAGCAGAGAATTTGACTGATGTAATACAATTTAACACAAAAGCTTGTTTTCAGTCTATGTTTGCAGGACAACTCTTAACTACTCATACTTGAAATGAGTGTAAAAAACATAGATGAAGTGTGGCTAATTAGAATCCCTTTCCCCGCAATGTGTATTGAGAAGTGTCAGAATGAAGCTTGAATTCATGCATAGTGTGTGTGTTTAGAGATCACATTGGAGAGCATTTATAAATGTGTTTCAATATTATCAGAGTGCCAATTTTATGAAATCAAATTCTAGCTGGAGGATTTGTTTTTTTTTTTTCTAATTCCCAGTCCACTCTGATTTGGAAATTTAAGAGAAGTATCTGTAGGAGAGAGCTTAGGTAATGTATATAATTAAAGAATTGTTAGTAAGTGTCAACATGGATAAAATGTAACAGCTGTGGTAGCATATTTTATATATTTTCCCCTTTATATTAGAGGTTCTTAAAAAGAAATGAGACTAACAGAAAAAAACAGCAAGCTCCTCCCAGGAATGAGCTTGTTAAAGAAAAACTCAGAGAAGAGAAGACCATTGTTGATACCAGCCAAGCCCTCAAGCTATGTTTCCTTTCCGTCTGTAACCTAAAAGTCACATAACAGCTCAGTCAACACTGACTAAGCCTAAAGGGTTTGAAGCTGCAAATATCTAAGAAAGAACAATAAAAGGAGAAGCAGCTGCAGCAACCCACTTAGTCCCTATGTCCCTTATGACTTTGCTAGAGTGTTTACAGTATCAGCATGCCACCTACATCCATACACAACCTATCAGAGGATCTGTGCTCAGGGTAGGAGCCAGGTCCCATAAAGCATCCTCTCTATTAAAATTAGAGGAAGAAGAGACTGTGGTGGCTGTTGAGTCTAAATTGCCATGGAAAATGAAACAACACTATCTAAGAGTAATATATATTTATATGAATTTAATTATATAGACAGCTGACCAAACAACTTGCAACAAATTATTTTTCTGAGTCACTCTTTTATTCTTCCCATGGAATATCCATGAGCAGATTATAATTTCCTCAAATTTATTTTGTATATAATCATATCTAGTAAACACCTTTTCAAATGTTTTAAGTTGTGGATTGATTGAGAATATTCAAAATGAAGCTGGCATTGCATTTATCACCCCCATCTCACTCTCCTTGAACAAGGGTTATAGTGTTTCATTCTAATACGAAGGTTCATAGAGGTAGAATCCCCTTCTTGGTTGCCACTGTTATAAAAATTAAGAGCACCAATGAATGAGTTTACTTCAACAGATAAGCAGAACATGTGATCAGCTAGCCAAGCCATGGTTTTTAATGTAACATTAACATATGTAGAGACAAGCACATTCACTAGAAGTTTAATCTATTCTCTGAGCTATGGTGCACACTCTTTTTTAAACAAGATCTATGTGAGCAGAATTAAGGACTTGTGGGTGCACAACAAATTTAACCCACAGAATCAGGGCTGAGACATTGTTTTGTCTACAAAATGCCTCCTTAGTCAGTCTGTCTGTGTGGGAGGATTGCGCTGCTGACCTCCATGTTGTTCCAGTCTCCAGGGGTGCAAATGCCTTTTTGTGCCCACAATTTTGGCAGTACAAATAAATGCACACACAACTGATGACACCTGGAGCAGGTATCAAGCCAACTGAAGTTCATGGAAAGACTTTGACTGATTTCAAAGAGCTTTGCATCAATCCCTTAGAGGTCTAAATATCCGACTGAACACACAGATCAAATAGCTAGATGTGGTGACTTCTTGCACCTTCATTTGTTTGAACACTCAAAACTGAAGGCCCAAATGGAAAATCATGTTAAGCATCTCCCAAAATCTAGAAATTTACCTTTATGTTAAATCATTAAGCTAGATTTTTTTCAGTTAGTAATAGTGATAATGATCATTAGTTGCAATAGTTGTGCTATAGTTTGTTTATATTTATAAAATAATAAATAGTGTTAGTGCCCTGTGCCATATCTTAAATAATTGATCACTTAATAGCATTTTTCAGGGATTTTAATTCCCACTGAAATTGACGTAAAAGTGAGATGGACCTTTACTTGCATTTTAGTGTAGATTCTCTTTATTGCTTTATTGTTCATTTGAATTTGGCGAAGTCTGGAAATGCTGAAATATTTATCTGCAGTTTAAAGGACAACTTGAAAATCTCATATCCATCTAAACATTTTCTACTTCCTATAGTTACAAGCATGGTCTAACATTATTATAACTGAAAAAGATCAGCAATTTATAAAGATCTATGGTTCCAGATTGTTTTACTTTGTGCATTTGGCAGCATTTTGTGTGCAAGCAATTTCACTGCTTTAACTGTCAGCTGTCTCATGCAGTTGAATCATAACATCACTTCATGCAGTGCTCAAATACCTGTTCTTTATCTGGCTCTGCAAGAGGGTGTTTACCCACAGCATCAGCAAAGCAAAGCAAGCAGGCAGGTGTATAAAGAGGAAAGGGAGAGGGAGGATGAGGAATGGGCCTGGACATATCTGGTGATGGGGATTCTTATTGTTTTAAGGACTTTTAAAAATAAAAATCAAGACATACTATTTAAAAGGTGCTTTAAAGATAAATATTTTTTAAAAAATAAGTAAATAAAAAAATATCAGGTTGACAGTCTCCTTTCAATACATCTTTTCCCACCCATTCTTCTCATGTCCAAATGCTATTCCCAAGCTTCTTGACCCTTCAACAGCCTTTCTTCAATAGGTTCCTTGGTCCCAGTTTGTTCTCATTTACCCTCAGCATTGGATGGTGTTCCTGGCAAAGGAATAAGGGAGGTCAAGTATGAGATTGTTTTTATTTTACGCTGTAACTGGCTTCTTTATTTAAATTTCTCATGATCAAGGGGTGTCCCCAGGTTATAGCTTTCCCAGAACATGTTCCCACTCTACTGAAGAGAGCAGAAATTGTTAGCCCAGGTGAGATTCTGAGATGGGGTATGAAAAATAGAGGGGGCATTCTGGGGATCTGGAAAGAGAAGGGGCTACTTAACCAAGTGTTTTCATTCTTGAGAAGGATGTTTTAGGTTTGGGCTGTGGTTTGGGTTGTGTGGAGGGAGGGATAGCTCAGTGGTTTGAGCATTGGCCTGCTAAACCCACACTTGAGGGGGCCATTTAGGGATATGGGGCAAAAATCTGTGGGATGATTTAACTGGGGATTGGCCCCGCTTTGAGCAGGGGATTGGACTAGATGATCTCCTGAGGTCCCTTCCAACCTTAATATTCTATGAATCTGTTGATACATTAATCCACCTAGTGAAGTCGTCCCTCACAGAGACTGAAATACTTCTAGCTAGAACAAAATGAAAACTCTCCTGTAAGTGACCTTTTTCTTGATAGGTTTATCTAATTTTATAATACTTTGGTGGCCAATAACGAGAGAAAAAAAGACTTGATGTTGTGCCTTGAGTAATAGTCATTGTCGAATCAAGACTAAAATGTAATGAGAGAGGGTGATAATGAGAGTGGTAGATTTTTATGTTATTTTAACATTTTTGTGGTCACTGGTTTAGGTTTTTTGTTTGTTTGTTCTGGTTTTTGGCTTTCAGTCTTGTTTGTGAAGGCATTCCTTCTGCGTGAATTGAGGCAGATCCTTCATCTCCAACAAGGAGAGGTCTCACAGCAGAGTTGTTTCATAGATAGGTTTAGTCTCTGCATTCCATTGTTGATGTACAGAACATCTCTTACGCTTCATGGGTGGGTTTCTAAAAGTGCTCAGGTATTGGCCTAATTCTGCTTTCATTGGAATCTACTGTAAAACTCACGTTGAGCTCAACGGTAGCAGAGTTAGGCAGATGCTGAGTGGTTTTTAATATCTCACCCAATAACATAGGTGCGGAACTAGAGGTGGGGGAGAGGGGGTTGCTGTAGCCCTTCCTGTCTCCCCCCCCCCCCCCCCCCCCCCCGCCCTACTTGAAGTGGTTTCCCTCATATACAGGGTTTACAGTTTGGTTCAATTACTCTCAGCACCACACTATAAAAATTGTTCCAGCACCCCTGCCCAATATTGATACTTCATCAGCTTTGCAAACATTTAAACTCTAGATAAAAAGGCCCATATAACTACTAAGTAGAGTTTATTGGAAAATAGAAACAAATTTTCATATTTTTTCCTCTCTTTACAAGTTTCAGAGCTAAGTATTTTTATTACTGTTACTAAGTGATATACTTATATCGGGTTTGAATAGAATCCACCAGAAAGAGCACAGCAATAATTTATAAAGAGTTTTTAGCTAGCTTACATTTTTTAAACCTTATGTTACATTTTGTTTCTCTCTGCCCTAAAATTTTTGCTTAAAGTTATCAGTTGATATTAAATATACTAATCTTTGGCTTCCAAGCTTGGAGAGAGCCCTGAAAGTTTAGACCTGGGTGGATTTTCTCAGCCTCTGAACATTTAAAAAAAATCCTGTCATTTTATACAGGAATTTTAATCTTGGTGAGTTTTCAAAATTAAAACAGACAAACAACAATATAAACCATAAAGGAAAAATTATCAGCAGTGGTTTAATGTCAGGAATAGGGTCCTCTTCCTTCAAAATCCTTTCAAACAGAAATCTCAGGAGAAATAAAAAATGTTTATACAGGTGCATACAGGCTCTAAATAAACAATCAGGAGAGAATTTGTTCCAGTGAATCCTTCCCTTTAGTCCATTAAACTACTTATCTTGTCTTGGTGGCAACACATGCTATGATTTCTGGAGACGTGTTTGAAATCAATAAAAGGCTTCCTCTTCCAAAATCCTGTAGAGATCAGACACCACTGGCACTGGTGATTTGGGGAAGAGAATGATTCTAACTGAGATAGTGATAGATTCATGTATCAGCTTTACTAGTGGCCTCAGGGGAAGGAGTCTCTTTATTCTGCCATGGGGAGATATGGCCATTAGCAACAGGGATGAAAGTTTGGGCAAGAAGATTTGGGGGAAAGCGACAGGCTTTCAATAGCTGTAAAGGCTCAATGCTCTGACTGAAAATGCTTGTGAAAATCTGGGGAGATTATTCATTTTTACATAAAGCAGGGCTCAGGGATGAAAGTTTGTTCCTGAAATTAAAATCAGAAATATCAGTGTATCTATATCCAGATATATCGTGGAAGTTCTGGACTCCAACCTGGTGGCTCATTTGTGAACCTGAATTTATCTACACATCATCTGAATTTCAGGGCCTTGTTTTTTAAAGGATTTCCAATGGAATCTTTATTCTTTATTACCAAAACTTATATTGAACTTTGCTATTTAGTGAGAATGGATATTTTTTATTATTATTTGGTAGCTAAATATTGGATTTTTTACTTTTTTCTGAAGCATTTTTTCTATACTTCAATGTAAATGCATTGTAAAGAACTGACATAAATACAAAGAAATAAAACCATAAATCAATTAAAATTGAAAATCCCAGACACTGATGGAAACAACTGAAAAGTCATTATCCAATTGATGTAATCTAAGTTTTACATGATTTGTTTTGAAAAACAATAGGTATCCAGAACATAATTCAAATATGCAGACAATACCAGAAAGCGTTTTATAATAGATTTATAAGAGATTTCATATTCCCTTTTCTTTTTATGAAAATGAAATGCAACACACTGGGGATGAATAGTAAGAGCAAAAAATAATACCAAGTTTAGAGGAAAAATGGTGTACTTTACTGAACATCAGAGAAGTTCATGAATGCCCTGATTACTGATAAAACAACCAACAAATGTTGCTAAGGAAGGCTAACTGTCTTGTTTCATTACTCTTTAAAACTGTATCATATATGTGTCTGGATAGTAAGTGTTCCAACTCGATGCTATAGTGCTGCAGCAAAGTGGTAGGTAGTAACACCTGTGACATTTTGGGGTCCGCCCAGACCAGTGAGGGGTTCTGTTTGAAGATATTTGGAACTGGGAGGGCTTCTGGTGTCAACCTGCAAAGAGTAACTGGACTGGTGAAAGCCAAGATGAGACCTTGTACTTGTGGGTTAGCTACTGGTGTCAGGCATCAGAGCCATAACTGCACAGCACAAAGACCTCCAAGATTACAGGACAAGCCATGACAGAGTCCCTCACTGGTGTTGGGTAGTCTCCAAAAGTTACATCTCTCAGTGTTCCCGTTTAAATCTCCAGTTTTCAGAGAGAGGGGATTGGAATATAACTGAGCCATAAATTTAATTCTGGGATGAAACTTGAAATACAAATTTGTGAGTTCATCAAAAATTATGTTTTTATTAATTATTTAATTCAAAATAAATAAATTCGAGCACTGTATTCTCTGTCAAACATGACTCTCTCAACCAGAGTGCAGGCCAAGATTTTCAGAAATAAGTTTCTAAAATTAGGCTCCTAAATTGATTTTAGACACCTAAGTCATTGTTCCAGTATTCAAAGGTACCGAGCATCCAACAGACTCATATAAAAGTCTACGGGAGCTGTTGGGTGTTCAACACTACTGAAAATCAGGCTAATTAATATGGACTCAGGAACTTGTTTTAGGCCACCTTTTTTTAAAAAAAAACCTGACCGTTCAATTGCACTGACATGCATTGATCATCCTTATACCCAAACCTCATTTTCCCCTTGGTTTTGTTTTTTGCTCCCCAAGCAGAGGGGGAAATGGGTGTTTATAGTAAAATGGGGTTTTATTGTTTCACATTTCAGAAGTTTCTGGTGTTTGAAAGGGAAAGGCCTGATCCAGTAAACCTTCCACATTTAAAACTCACATGGAATTAGATGGGAATTCTATTTACCAGGGACTTACAGAATCCTTTGCCAAGGGCTCAATCCTGCAAGGTACTGAGCATTTTGTGAAGTTGCTGATCAACCCTCTTTGAAGTCAACACAAAGTAAAGCACTCAGACCCAGACTTTTAAATGTATTTGGACATCTAAAATGCAGATTAGATTTTCAAACTCTCACTAGATCCCTAGCTTCCATCGATTTCAAAGGGAGTTAGGCACTTGGGGACTTTGGAAATCTCATTAGGTGCTATCTGCATCATTAGGTGCCTAAGTACCATTTGAATTTGGTCTTCAGCCTCTCAGGGAGTTGCTTGGCTGTCTGCAGGATTGAATCCTGAGTGAGTGGCTAAGCAGTTGGAGATAACTTTTTTTTTGCAATATGCTATGCCAGGAACATTTCATGACATTGTCTCCTGCTTATCGTTTATTAAAAACAATCTATCATTTGCAAATGTTCTGAATGGTTCTTTTTCTGAACACACTTCTCTTGGGCAAATCTCCAGGCTCTAAGGAGCAGCTTCGAAGTTATCAATGTTAAATTCTGAGATACTGGTAATTTATCAAGTAAATCAGACCCCTCTATCAAGGGGACTGCTCCTTCTTGTATTCTCAGGGACCACAAATCAATCCAAAGAGGGGAGGAAGGAGCTAGTCCTGACTCTTTGTGCACAGGCTCTTGGCTGGGGGCTTCACACTGTAAAATCCAAAGGCAGTCTAAAGCAAGCACGTTATTGTGTATGGCAGGGATTGTACTTCTGACGTACGCCTTCTCTGCACACTGGGCTCTGCAGTGTGGCTGCCTACACCCAAACCTGGGCTGTCCTAGTCTGGGTGTAAGCAGGCAAACTGCAAAGTCCTACCCGAATTTACTGTGTCCTCTCTAGTGCTGCACTCCCTCATGGGTTTTGCTAGGATTTCTGGGAGCATGTCCCATGATTTCTAACACTTCAGTAAACTGAGCCACTCCATGTTCCTTCCCACTGAATTGTTGGATAATTTGTCTGTTCTTCTAGGAGCACAAGGGAAATAGTAGGAAGGCAGTGGAGGATTATCAGCCCTCACTGTGTGTCCTGACTGCAAAGTGGACAGCTTACCAGTCCGAGTGGACTGGAGCCCAATCTTTAACTTACACCGCCACCATACCAACTAGCTTAGGTTGAAAGCTTCAGCTAAGCTCAAGTAAGAGAGGTATGTGTGTGAATGGGAGGAAGGCACCACTCAAGTAAGAGCCCACACTAACTCTGCAGTGAAGACATACCACAAGTCAGAATCTTCAGAGCTTCTCCCAGACCATCGGGCTCTGCACCACTCCCAGTACAGAACAGTGTGATGGCTATTCGATCTACCACATGTAAATAGATTCCTAATAGATTATAATGGTTCCAAATGAAATGCTGTGAAAGGATTATTCCTCCTATGCCAAGGAAACCAAACAAAACAGTGAGGGAAGGAGAAAGTGTGGAATTTCCAAGCTTCCTAGACTGGCTTGAATCAGAGGGGTAGCCGTGTTAGTCTGGAATTGCAGAAGTGACAAAGAGTCCTGTGGCACCTTAAAGACTAACTAAAATTTTTT